>OMLC01043271.1:0-11273 GCA_900302585.1 Regalecus glesne | reverse complement strand
TACACATTTCAGGAAATTGAGCAATGATAATTATTATTTTCAATAATTATCATCATCATTGACCTAGTTTATGATTAATCGTGACTGTATGTACTGTGTATATGGCATTATGAAGCATTATGTACAGTATCTGCATAGGGATGGTACTGCATATGATGTTGTCTCTGGCCTATATCACGATCTAAGATAGTTCTTAATCTGTTGTGTAAGTGGGTCAATTACCAAGACTAGATGGGAAAAGGGCTTGGGTGTTCAAATGGCCTTTGTTTGGGGGTGACATAGCTCAGTGGGGAGAGCGGTCGCCTGGCAATCGGAAGGTCGCAGGTTTGATCCCCAGTCCTGCAAAAATCATGTCGAGGTGTCCCTGAGAAAGACACTGAACCCCTAACTGCTCCCTGAGCACCATATGTTGGTAGCTCACTGCTCCTATACAATAGGATGGGTTAAAATGCAGAGAAATCCAAATGTCCCCTTGTGGGACTGATAAAGGATTTTTTTTTTAATTATCATTATTCCTGGCATCGACGCAATGATCAAACAATTCAATGCAAAACACAATTTTAAAACTATTTGTGAACATTGATGTCATTCTAACAAGTATACATCATATCCCCAGTCAAATACCTTCTTTTTCCCACCTTAATACAGTGGTACAGCACGTGCTTCAGGAACTGACGAGCCAGAGGCTTCGGGTTCGAACCAGCCTTGCGATGTCAGCAAGGGCCTCCATTATTGTCTGTATCCACCCCAATAACGTGGGAACTTATGATGTCGGTAAAATGGACTGATCTCAGTAAAATAACTATTGTGTTAGCATTCCTCTATTCTCCAGCATGCTCCTGTCTCAAGCCAACCATTTAAGATCTGTGTACAAACAACCCCCCTAAAAAAACAACAACAACAAACAAACAAATAAAAAATGATCCGGAAATATGAGCCATAGGTCCTCGACGCTGTCAGAGTAGGACAGACTGTTCAGCCTAAACCAACCACTCGCTCACACGCTCTCTTTGACAACACGAACCAGCCGCAACACTATGAAAGGGCGGCGGTGCGCCGTGACATGCTGCCGTTGTAAAACAAAGATGCTGCGGATGCTGTGTTGGACGTCAGTGCTAACTGGTCTTTGGAGTCGACGCTCAGACCGCAGGATGAGGATCTGACGGTGCTCCCTGAGGATTGATAGCCTTGTTAAGAGAGCAAAACAGAATGAGAGGGTAGAATAAATTTGAAAAAAAAAACAACCTTCAACACACCTCTTCAGCGTTTCACAGGTTACTAACAAACAGCTCCACTGCTGCAGCAGAAGTGTTTTGAGAGTCATTCATCCATATGCTGCTGTGTGCAGACAACAGTGAAAATAAAGAAGGGGTTTAAAAAAAAAAAAAGCAGCTACAGCATGCGCTTGTGTATGCGAGTCAACGTCTACACGTGTGTGCGCCCATGCATTGTCCACAGCCATACGCAACGATACGCAAAAGACTGGTGCCGAGTCTGTCCACCTATTTGTCGATATCTTGCTCGCGTTTTAATTGCTGACCGACACCTGCGATGGTCAAATTAACCTCAAATGGCCTTGAGCATAAAGACTTACACATAAACGGACAAACCCCCTTCGAAGCCTAAATTCACCGAGACATAAATCATGCTAACCGACTCAAATGCCATAACTTGAGGGAGTCGGAGGATGTGGGAATATTGTGTTATACGTCGATACAGGGCCTACATTATTACAGGTAAATCAAACAGTTTGTGCATGCATGGATATGAATGTGTGTGTGTGAGAGAGAGAGAGAGAGAGAGAGAGAGAGAGAGAGAGAGAGAGAGACTAGACTCTCCTTTAGACTCTCAGAGGATGCCCTTCAGTGGGTAGGTAACGTAGCTTGAGGGACACTAGCAGCAGGATGGAAAGAGTAAGGCCGAGCAGAGACACACACCACACTAAAACAACAGATGAGCACGTGGCCTGTCTCCTGCAGTTTCTTTATGTGCGTTTTTGTTGATGAGTGCGATGTTCTCCGTGGTGCGGTACTGAAAACGTCATATAAAACCCCTCATGACAGGCAAGCGGTAAAGCTATGGCGCTAATGTATGAGGCACGTAAATGTCACATGAGGGACTGTGAACCCCCGCCCCCAACCCTCCTATACACACATGTATGCACTTGATTTTATCAGAGCCGACGCATCTTCTCTGCTAGCTTGTTTGGTCTGGCTGCACGTACGTAGGTGCAGCAAGGCCCCCCCCAAAAAAATAAAGAAGGCAGTTTTAAGGGAGGCCAACGTACATCCCTGTCGGTATGCACACTCCACTGGTCTTTCAGAGCTGCGGGGATATGCTTGCAGAACACGCATCCAGTCACCGCAAGGACAAGCTGACATGTGAGCAGATAGCGTGCAAGGCCCGGCATAATACACTCAGGAGTACCTGATATTAGGTGTTGTAGGGGAGCAGAAGAAAAAAATGTCTAGTAAGACCCATGAAGGCAGTGGCTTCAGAGGAGACATGCCATTTCCTGGGTAATGCACGTGTACAGGTTCCAACATTAAGGCCTGATTTTGTTCTGACACAAGAGAGCTTGAGGCTAGCTCCGCCTTGTTTATTTGACAAGCAGATGCAGAGAGTCACTTCTTTTGATAAGAGGACACTTGAAATATGTATTTGGCTTTGTGTTTCCTTTGTGCTGCGGTGGCGAGCCTGGCGTTTCAGGCTGGCATCTCTCCGAGTGGCTCGGTTAACGCGAGACATTCGTTGTAAAGCACTTCGAGTGGTCGCTAAACTAGAAAAACTCTGTGTAAAAAAACAAATTTATGTGTATGAGAACTTGAAAAAACCCAAGTGTTCTATGTGAGCTGTGGAGCTATGACAGTGTATCAACTTTTGGTTTGGCTTAATTGGTGAGTCTCCATCAGGATCTGGCAGATGACTGTATCTCTTGACCTCACTGATGTTCGGTCAAGAGAAACCACAACTGATGCGGACCACTTCAACTCAAAACATTCACCAAACTTCAAATGTGGGGTTATCATTCCTCTAAAATATGGATCTTTTTAAGGTCTGAAATGTGAAACAAATCTCCTTGGGGAAAAAAAAACAACAACCTTATTTTGCAATTTCCGCCAAAAGAATACATCAATTCTCTCTTGATGACGTGCCATTTGGTGCTGGTACGCTTTGGTGAACGTCTGTCTTTTTCCTCCTTCTGTAAATCATTCAAACCTTGATTAAACGGGCAACCTCTAACCGCCCACCATCAAATCAAACTTCCTCCCACACAATCAAGGACAGAAGAGGAAAGCCACTTTATCTAGTCAGTGTTCTTAAAGAGAAATCTACCCCGTCCTATTCTATAGGACCAATGGGAGGCTCCCAGGGAGCAGTTGAGGGTTCAATGTCTTGCTCAAGGACACTTCAATAGACTTTCCGAGGGAACTGAGGATCGAACTACAAATCTTCCAATTACTAGATGACCCGCTCTACCTCCTGAGCCATGCTGCCCTCAATTACACAGGATGCATGGGGAGAACAGTGAAACAATAAGAACGATTCAGACTTAATTGGGGATTGTAAACCTCTGTTTCATATAGCCACGTTTGGACCATCAAGCCAAAATCGTTATGAAAGTATTGTTCATAATCGTCAACCGCTTATCCGAAATCAGCCCGGGGGAGAACCCGAGCCTATCTCAGCCCTCATTGGATGAAGGCCATGGGGTAACCCTGTACAGGTCCATAGTCTGGGATCGGTGGCTTGCTCAAGGACGATTCAATAAGAATTCTCTGTGAGTGCTGGGATTGAACCTGCAATGCTCTGATCGCCAGATGAGCGCTCTACCCACTGAGCTATGCCACCGCCGCTACGAAGTTGTTCTGTTCATTTGATTTCACTCTTTGCCTCAAAGTTGGACCTCGGCTCCGGTGTGATCCTGTGCCCCTCAAGCGCTCCTGTGTGAAATATCAACTCAACGTTGGCAAATGAAGACACGAGGGAGCATTTTATTGAGATGTTCATGATTAACGGTTTCCTCATTGTGCGGCTTTAGATTTTGGTTAAATGCTCGGTGCCCTTTGTGTAAGTGCTCCCATGTTTTCCATCCGACACAATTGATGTCCTGTTCACGCCGTATTAAAATAAAAGCCACCAGTTCATTGAGAGTTCATATTCTCCCCAAACCTCTGAACAATATACAGATCTGTTTGTACGTGTCCCCACGTGACGAGGGGAGGGGGGGTACACGCATAGATGGAGTATGAGAGATTAAGGCTGGATGCCCTTCCTGGCGGCCACGGTGGGATCAAAACCGCCAACGTCTGGCTTGTCATTTCCTGACGCGCTTGCTCTACCGTTTAACTACCCCGCCATCCTGTAACCCTCTAAAGAATATATTATACCTTCTTGTTATTGATCTCGCCGTTTAGTTTGCCACCTTCCCTCTAAGTTAGACTTGCCTATTCACGGGGGCGAGATCGTTTTCCTCAGGACTAACTTGTAAAACCAGACCAGATTTCAGAAGCTTTATTCTTTTGTCATCGTGCATACATATGAAAATGTGTTCTCTGCATTTAACCCATCGTATTATACTGGAGCAGCGAGCAGCTGCCGTGCCTGGGGAACCAACTCCAGTTCTCTCTCTTATTGCCTTGCTCAGGGGCACAGGCAGGAGGATTAACCCTTAACATGCATGTCTTACGGATGGTGGGAGGAAACCGGAGCACCCGGAGGAGGAGACCCACACAGACATTAGGAGAACATGCTAACTCCACACAGGAGTGCACATGATGTACAGAGAAATATAACAAGCGAAGACACATCATTTAATGTTTTAATTCATGCATGATTTTGAACTCACGGTTGAATTTTCAGTACCATGTTTATCTGTGTTGTCAGTCAACATTTGAGCTCTCGGGTAAGGAGGAATCTGGGACGGTGGTTTTAACTGGATCTACTCCTACAAGACGGAGATGTGGATTCAGCTAATGCCCACAGTATTTACTGCTCAGTCTGCAGGAGGGAATGAGACTGGAGTGAATGGATGAGGCACTTTGTGGTTGTTGTTTTTTTTAGCCTTCGGGGGTTATTGATGTCTCCCTGCAGCTTGGACAAGATACTGTGATTTTATGCTTTTGTGTATACATCTGTAATTGTAATCAGGTGTCAGATGACTCCGCCGAGTAACGCTTGCATAGAGTCTCAGGTGGGATAGTCATGCAAACATACAAATGATCTGTTTTCTAGGTTTCAGATGTTGGTCAAGTCTCACGTCTCCATCAGTGAGGGATGTGTCATGTGTGTGTGTTTCAGCCACACTGCTGGTGGCAAGTTGTTCCACCTGAAAGCCAGGATAGGTGCTGCTGATCGCTACATTTGTCTCGTTCAAATGACCCACCCGGCCACTTATTTGGATTACTTTGTAACTTGTCAGATCAAGGCTAACTGTGACTTATTTTGTAACTTAAGTCTTAGAGTGGGGGCAGGGTTTGGTCCCCGGATATTGCGGCTGCTCGCTGATCCTGTGCAGTGGGGAAGGCTGAATGCTGACAGCACTTTTTATTATATGTATGGACAAATGGTCATAGTGTCTTCTATGTCTTCTTCTTCTCCAGTTACAGTTACAAACCAGGACAGTTTTGATGAAACTACATCAACTATAACCTTGTCTAATCACAATTGTAGAAAAGGTACGTTTAATTAGCTTTTCCAATTCTCCTCTGTCATTGCCTGAATTTTATTGCGCTGTCCTAAACTCAGAGTGGCATAGCTCAGTGGGGATAGCAGTCGTCTGGCGATCAGAACGTCACAGGTTTGATCCCCATATCTGCAGAGACGTATGTCAAAGCGTCCTTGAGCAAGGCACTGTTTCCCTAAATGCTCTGGCCTGCGACGTCCTGGAGACATGTCCTGGGTGTCTCCGTGGCTTTTGCCCAATGAGTACTGGGATAGCCCCCAGTTCCCCGCAACCCGACTTTGGATAAGCGGTTGATGGTGGATGGATAGTTTTTTTTTAAATCAAGGGGGCTTTCGATAGCTCAGTTGTGCTGTTTGGGAACTGATGAGCAAGAGGTTGTTAGTTTGACACCCCTCCCCCGTTGGGGTGTCAGGAAGGGTATCTGCCCTTAATCCCCTAAACTCCATTTAGGTCCAGGTCCATCCCAACAATGTGGGTACTAATCTTGACATGTAAAAATGGACTTCTCAGTTTTGAAAATATCAAACTTTCCAAATCTACATTTAGCAGCCCATTGTGAGGCCTCAAAGCCTTTGCACACAAGGTTAGTTGATTCTGTTTCATCAAGCCTCTGAAATGTTAAACTAGATTCAATGAATTAGGATCAGATTAAATTCACCCAACATTTATAAGGTAGGAATATGCCATCTGGGTCTATGATATCTGGGGATCAGTGGAAAATTATTAATATTTTGGCCCATAAGTCATAAAGTAAAGTATATATTACACGTGTCCAACGTCCAGTTTTTGGTTTTTTTTAACATAATTGTCTTGGAAAAACTCTCCCAACATGGGAAGGCTTTTAAAGCACATCAAGTCACACTAGAAACCAAAATACATTGATTTTGTGGAGCAAATGTATATCTAACGCATTGTCAAACATTTGAAAGACAAATGTTTCCGCTCCCAGTCCTTTGCAATTAGATGGGTATGTTGAAGCAATGGATAAGTGAGCTTCAACATGTGAGTCATGTTCAGTGCTGTGATTTAACATGCTTATGCATACGTAAACATAAAGAGAAACAGAGGGACAAAAGGAGGAATTAAGACTTTAAGACTGTAATCTACCCATCCATCCATCCATCCATCCATCCATCCATCCATCGTCAACTGCTTTTCCAAAGTTGAGTGACAGAGTCGTGTTCTAGGCTACCCCAGTGCTCACTGGGCAAAAAGATGGGAAACACTCTGGACAGGTCACCATCCCATCACAGGGCTTGAGAAGTAAGGGGTTCAGTGTCTTGCTCAAGAATATTCATAGAGGTTAAAAAAAGCAAACAACTTCCTAATAGAAATGCACCTGGTGTGAGAATGATATTTCCTGACAAAGTAGTCCATGTCCCTGAGTGTTTCCATCTTTGAGAACGTTTGTGCATGCGTGTGTGTGTGCGCGCGCGCATCTGCTCGTGCATTCTGTTCCATATTCATTCTCCTGGTCATAGTATGATTTTAAATGCATGTAACCACCATTTGTGAGAGTACAGAGTGTCATAATTGCATATATTTCCCCTGGCAAAAAGCTGTGAATGAGAAAGGAGGCAGTGGGAGAGGGGACAGAGTGCTACAGTCAGAAAGCCAAACTGAGGAGTATGACTGTTACATTGACTTCACTATCTAATTATAACCCAGAGCCACTTTCTGACTCTGCCATATATTTAACTGGCATTAATTAAACATTGATGGCCCATTCTCTACGGGTTGGCATAGCTCAAGAAGTAGGACGGTCGTCTAGTAAATGGAGATAGGTGGTTCGATCCCCGGGCCCTTGAAGAAAGCATGTTAAGATGTCTTTGAGCAACATGGTGAACCCCTCACTCCTCCCCAAGTGCTACAGAGCAGCTGCACTCACTGCCCCTTTACAACAGGATGGGTTAAATGCAGAGACCAACTCTGCCAGCCTTGGTTATGTGGCAATCAAACAATTCTTTAATTCTTCTTCTTACCAAACAATCGGCCCTGTAACTGCATGTTAGGCAGGCGTGCAGTTGAGGTAAGTACATACATACAGTTTAACTCCGCTTCTAGTATCTTTCACATTATGCACACTTTGGCTGAATGGGGAGACGATAAGTGATGGTGTGAAACTTGACTCCTTGATTTGAAATTAGCTGATCATCTGCTGTGAGACTGAGGGGGCTCAGTGGGTAAGAAGGTCACCTGGCGATCGGAAGGTCGCAGGTTAGATCCCCACACCTGCAGAGAAGCGTGTCGAGGTGTCCTTGAGCGAGACACTGTTCCCCTAACTGCTCTTCCCTGTGATAGACTGGCAGTGCAGTCTTTCACCCAATGAGAACGGAGATAGACTCCAGTTCCCCCGCGACCTGAATTCGGGTAAGCGGTTTATGATGGATGGATCAGCTGTGAGTCTGCTCTACAAGTGACTGCTCTGAAATAAGCTTTTATTAATGTGAATGTTATTTCTTAAGTCATATCTTTTATGTATTCATTCATTCATTTATTATTGAATAATAAGAACTTCAAGTTTCTATTTGATTTTTTTGATCTTTTTATATTTCTATTTTATAAATGCATTCATTCTAATGAGATGTTTAACAGTGGTGCAGTGTTATTATCTCGGGGTAATAGCTGGTCTCACTACCATCTTGTAAACCTTCCCTTTCACTATCGCTGGTACCGTTCTATCACTAATACTCTTGACACTCTTCTCCGCCCATTCCACCCTGCCTGGACTCTCTTCCACACTTCCTTTTACATTGAGCAATCGACCCCAAGTATTCAAACTCATCCACCTTCATCAACCTCTCCTCCTTGCATCCTCACCATTCCGCTATCTCCCCTCTTGTTAATGCATATGTATTCTATCTTCATTCCTCTTCTCTCCACTACATACCTCCACCTCTCCAGACTCCACCTGCTCCCTACTCTCACTACGGATCACAAAGTAATTTGTGAACATCATAGTCCACAGTCTCCTGCCTGATCTCATCCATCAACTTGTCCATCATCCCCGCAAACAAGAAAGAGCTCAGAGCTGATCCTTGGTGTAACCCCACCTCCACCTTGAACCATCCATCACTCCTATTGCACACCTCACCACTGTCACACTGCCCTCATACATATCCTGCACCACTCTGACACACTTCTCCGCCACTCCTGACCTCTTCTTATAGTATCACACTTCCTCTATTAGCACCCTGTCAATATGCTTTCTCTACATTCTACGTCCTCAAAGACACCATGACAGTCCTGTTGCCAGTTGAGGGAGGACAGCAGAATGGTGAGGATGCAAGGACTCGAGGTGGTGAAGGTGGATGAGGTTAAATAATTGAGGTCAACTGTTCAAAGTCAAGGAGAGTGTGGGTGAGAGGTGAAGAGGAGAGTGCAGGCTGGGTGGAGTGGGTGTGGAATAGTCTCAGGGGTGATTTGCAACAGAAGGGTACTATAAGAGTGAAAGGGAAGGTTTACAAGATGGTAGTGAAACCAGCTATGGTTGTACGGTTTTGGAAACAGTACCACTGACAAGAGAGGGGGTGGAGCTGGGAGAGTTGAAGATGCTAAGATGTGCATTGGGAGTGACGAAGAAGGATACGATTAGGAGTGAGTACATTAGAGGGACAGCTCAGGATGGATGGCTTGGGGACAATGCAAGAGACACAAGACTGAGGCTGTTTGCACATGTGCAGAGGAGAGATGCTGGATATATTGGAAGAAGGATGCTGAATATGGAGCTTCCAGGCAAGAGGAAAGGAGAAAGGCCATGGTGTGGTGTGGGGGGGGGTATGGATGTAGTGAGGGAGGACATGAGGCTGGCAGGTGTGACAGAGGAAGATGCAGAGGACAGGAAGAGATGGAGACTGATGATCCACTTTGGTAACCCCCCAACTGGAACAGCACAAAGTAATACATATGTTTATGAATTGGATTGCAGACATATTCTGTTATCGGTTTATATGTTGGTGTGTTGTTTTATTTATCATCTGCATGGGTTTTATTCATTTTCTGTACATTAGATTGCGGTATTGTATATTTGTTTGAATGTATCAGTTTGCCTGCATTCTATTTTAGTTTGTATGAATTGGTTTGCTGGCTTATACATTTATTGATTGTACATATTGGTTTTCTGGCTTGAATAGAATTGATAGATTGTTTGAATTGATCATTTTATTTTGTCACATGACCAAGGTCAGTAGAGTGTGATGTATGGATTTAACCCATCTTACTGTATAGGAGCAGTGAGTAGAACTGCAACACAGCATTCAGGGAGCAGTAATGTCTTGCTCAAGGACACCTTGACACACTTTCTGCAGGGGCCAGGGATCAAACTACCAATCTGTGATTACCAGAGGATCACCCGACCTCCTGAACTTTGCAACCCCTGGTTTATACTAGTGGTGGGCTGTCAGGGCCAGCAGTCCCTTCTCCACTGACTCTGTCAAAATTAGATTCATTATGTTTCATAGTTGAAATGTTCCTGAAATATGTTTGAATGCAGTTACTTGTTTTATGTTGAGGCTGAGCGGAGCTTTTCTGCCACCTGAATACATCCCAGCTCCTCGGACCAGGATTAGTTTGTATTTCTAGCCTTTCATTGAAGCCTGAAGATCCAAAGTGATCACAACTTCAAGTGACCATATCATCAGCCAATCAGATTTTTATCAGAACACCCCAAGACTCCTGTAATATTTCCCCGGTAGGCCCAGTGTCCTCATCAGCTTTGAACTCGAGTCTTTGGCGGGTTGAGAGCGACCCAAGAATAACGTCTACTGCATTCATAACTACTGACAATCTACTTTGTGGTTTTTGCGAATCTCGTAGATTCACACAAAGGACATTTTTTACATATTTCCCCAATCCGACTGAGCACTACATGGATTTTGTGATAGTAGACTACCACATATCTCCCAAGTGAGGTGGAGCTCGACCATATGTCTTGATGCACACTTCGTGAGGCTGGTGCCGTATTTTTCTGATCGAGTTGAAGGTGGTGTGCTGATAATATTGAGGCTATAGCTTTATTGAATTTGTGTAAATTGTGTGAGTGGCTGGTGAACCTTGTATCAACTGTGGAAACATGTTTGATATCTCTGTCAGAAGCCCTAAAGGGATTATGCAATAGGCTGGGTTGTATCCTCTCTCCCTACCATGTGTGACTAAGGTCTATCCTTGTCTCTTTGCTCATGTAGTATGTGAATGATGTGATGTGAATCTCTCCCCTGTGTTCATGTGTGCTCTGTGCTACTGCCAGGTGTACAAGGTGATGGTGGTCTTACGGCTCATATCCCTGGTTGTTCTTGGCATTCTCATCATATTATTATATGATATAATTCCACTATAATTGCTTCAGCCTCTTTAAATGTTGTATTCTGTAAATTGCGCTTTTTTTATTTTCTGGTCACAAGATCAATTTCACATCCGTCTGTCTTGGGAGAGAGATCCCTGCTGTTGTGCTCTCTGAGATTTCTGTCCTTTTTTCTTACTGTTAAATTTTTTATTTTATTTTATTTCAGGAAGTTGAACCTTATCCAATATGGCGACGGGATGTTAGGTTACTGTAAAGCCCTTGAGGCAAATCTGTAATTTCTGATAT
>OMLC01043270.1:0-12568 GCA_900302585.1 Regalecus glesne | reverse complement strand
CAACCACAGCCAGAGGTCCATAGTTAGTGGGTCATAACTGGCTAAGCCTCACATGGGTATAAGGGTTAGGTTGGATAAAGTATTCTGGGTTCACTAGTGTCCACCTCTGGGTGGTCCAGGCCTCTTGGTTAAGTGAAGGGAAAGTACTCTGCTTCATTCTCCTCTGACGGCCAAGCACTGTGCTTTCCCCACCAGACCATGATGTGTGGACTAGTGAGGGCTAGTGGTCATGTGACTTGGAGGAGACACATGCTACCACTTCCTCCTTCCTGTTGATGCTCTAGAGGGTATCAGAGAGACTGACCCAGCAGTAGGACACTCAGGGGATTCAGGTGAGGAAAAAAGGGGATAACATTTTTAAAATAAATAAATAATATCCACTGTGGTGACCCCTGAAGAACAGCAAACAAGCCAAAGGAAGAATACAGTTATGCTACATGAGGACCACAGCAGCTCTGCTACATTATTTAAAAAAATGTATTTTATTATAAAAAACAGGATTTGCAAAAAGCAAGGTACAAGCTCATTTCACTTGAATCTTGGTAGGTGGCCCAGAAATAATCCCTGCACGTGATGCGGGGGGAATAACTCGCTACTAAAGGGGAGCCAGACACTTATTTCAACTCAGGAGAATGTGAAATACAAATTAGCTGGAATATGAAAAGCTTCAGTGCTGGAGGGAAAGTCAATCCACGTTTCCCTGGAATAGCCTCAGTAGAATTGATGAAATACAAGATCTGACATGGAATAGAGAAAAAAAGGAAAAACAAGCAATACCGGCAAACCAAAGGATGTCTGTGAATTTAAGCAAAGCCATTTCAGGCTGAGCTAAGTAGGAGAAAGGACAAAAAAAAAGGAGTTTAGGGCACAGAATAGAAAGTCGGTCCCAAACTGTCACGAGGATAACATTTCTTTTGATGGTAATCCAACTAAATCAGAGTTTGGGGGTTGGTTCTCGTCCTGACCGAAGCGGAACGAGACAAAGGGTCTGGGAGTCGAGCTGCGGCGTCTCCGCAATACTCTCAACAGCTAGCCTGTATAAAGATATGTCTGAATATTTTGTATGGTGAGTCACGTTCTACCCTCACGGTTCACCTGGAACTGAAAAACAAACTACACCATCGACCTTGTGAACGGCGTCCTGTACAACAATGCATGAAGTCCAAAGTGCCTTTGCTATTTGTGAGTACTCCAAATGTAAAGGAAAGGAAGGAAAGGAAAGCCACTTTACTGGGTCATTGTATTCTTACCAAGAAATCTGCACTTTAACTCATCCTGTTGTATAGGAGTGAGGGGCATCTGTGGTGCCTGGGGAAGAGTCAGTGGGGATGTCAGTGCCTTGCTGAAAGACACTTCAACACACTTTCCAAAGGAGCCAGGGATCGAACCAGCAACCTAGATGACCTTCTCTACCTCCTGAGCTATGCAAACCCCCAAGGCATAAAACTTTTATAAATACAAAGGCAGAATAGCTCAGGAGGTAGTGTGGTCCTCAGAAATCTTTGGACGCTGCACAGAGGAGAGTTTCTAAAGGTAATGTCATATGGAAATTACCAACACTTCACATAGGATTTCTCTAGGAGTCCACTTGGAAGGTACCTCCATCATACCAACCCCCTCACGAAAACTTAGGAAAACCACTTCATCAACTTCTCTGCACTCAACGTGCCAGGCTGAGCATGAAATATGCAGAGTATGAAGGTAGGATGGCACTTGGAGGAAATGATCTTCCGATATACTGATGCTCAGAGAGAGCATTGATTCTAATGGACTTTCAAATGACTAATATTGAGAATATATATATATACATACATATACACACACACACACACACACATATATGAGCTTAGGTCACTCTGTGATAGTTTACATGCTCTTGTAGTCACTGAGTGGCCTATTCCTACGTGCTGTGATTAGTCCCCATGATATGTCTGTGGACACGTACTTGGGTGGAGCTTGGGGGGATTAAGGCCAGATGCTCTACTGGACGCCCCACAATGGGTTCTAACCCGCAAATTTTGGCTCTTCAGTCCCTGAAGTGCACGCTCTACCACCGAGCTACCGCGGCCTGCACAACACGAGCCTCCTAATATCAACACGCTCACATTGTCGTTTGGCTGCGTTCGCTGCTCCATATCAAACAAAGAGCCCTCGGCAGTGCAGATGTGGTCATGCGTCTCGTCCTATCAAAACACTGCATACAAAGCTGAACTGACGGCACTAGTACTATATCATAACAAGCGCAAATTACCACATCCGTCCTCGGTGATCAGGTCACACTCGTATTCATCACCCACAAAGCATAGAGAAGGAAATCCCATGCAATTTGATCCACACTCATCCATGTCCTTCTCTTCATCATCATCATCATCATCATCATCCCTTCTCTGTCTCTCACCATGTCTCCCTCTCGCCGTCATCCCTCTTTCACTCACGGGTTCCAGTATCTTAACAGGGTGTTGGGAGATAATTGTTCCTTCAGGGGCTTCACAAAGGGCCAACGCTGCCTCTCGCATGTCACTCAGTCAACCCTGTCAGGTTCACGCATTCACTCTCTGACAGCTTCTCCCCTCATTCGCTGCTAATGAATGCCAAGTTCAATTTCACACCGATCTCCCTATGGTGTTAGGTCCAAATCACAGCAATGCAAGCATGATGCGTATCGTCGACATTTCAAAGCAATGGCACAGCAATGGGGAAAGCAGCCACGACTTCCATGTGTACTCCGAAAACTTGAAAGAAGGTTAACCGAGTTTTTTTCCAGCTACTGCCCCTGCATGCGACTCCCACACCCCACACACTGCAGCGTGATGCTGTCGCCACAGTGCGTAGCCCTTCGCGTCTGCAGACCACAACAGCACTAAACAAACGCCTTCTGTTCGTCTCCTTTGTACATGAGGTTGATGTGGTGGTTGCATAGCTGCACACTGGTACCACGACGCAAAGACGTGCATTCATTCTACACCTGGACTTAAACGGATCGCTAAAAAAATCCTCCGGGTTCCTTTGTCTCTTATTCTGAAACCGAGTCGTGGCAGTGGCCGTTCGGCATGTATGTAAAAGTCCTTGGTGCCAAGGACAAACGGGTGCCCTCTTCCAGACACGGAGAGGTTGCTTTTGCTTCCTGTGACATGATCTAAAGGGATGACTCGCGCTCTCGCCACATGCTGTGCCGCACGCGCTCAGCAGACAATAGCAGGCCACTTTTGTGCTTTTCCTCTCGGCTAAAACGCTTGACAAGCTAGCTTTAGTCTTCTGTTAAGCTGCATGGGGAATGCTAATCTCACATGCAAGGAGATGGTATTTATTTATATTTTTTTTACCCATTTACGCTTGGCCAAAAATCTCTCCTGTAGCATTATTTACCTCTATGAAAGGTGGTCTTCTGCAGCTCTAAGGAGCGATTCAACGCCAAGCTCTTTCTCACGGTCTGATCAGGCATAAGTTAGCGGCTTCTCTGATAATTCAGAAAACTGCAGACAAAGAGAGAATTACTATTCCATGCACAGGGTTTTGACTGCTAGCATCCATCCATCCATCCATCCATCCATCCATCATCAACTGCTTGTCGGAAGTCGGGTCACGGGGGAACTGGAGCCTATCTCAGTGCTCATTGGGCGAAAGGTGGGGATGCACCCTGGAGAGGTCACCAGTCCATCACAAGGCACAGCAGCTAGGGGAACGGTGTCTTACTCAAGGGCACTTCGGATAGCTTCTCTGCAGGTTTCGGGATCGAACCTGCAACCTTCCGACGACCGGTCGACGCACTGAGTCATGCTGGCCCTGTTAACTGTTAACATAAAAAAAGACATTTTTACTAGGATTTAACAACCTTCATTCTGCGCTTGTCTGACAAACAACCAGTCGGTATTCTTCCCCCACAGTGGGGAATGATGCGTGGCATCCTCCCGCTATGATTCCCGAGGAGGGATTGGTTCAACAGAAGCACTGCGACAGTGGAGAAACGCACGAGACAAGGTGAGGCATCAGCCGACCACACGGCGCCATGGAGTAAAATCTGCTGTCAAGACTCACTGAATAGCATCTTCATGTGTCAACCGATCGACCACTCTGGCCCATACCTTTTAACAAGACCTGCCAAACTTAAATCAGGAGCGTCATCAGTGGTGGTCCTGCACAATCAATCACACCCCCGGAGTTTCAGAGACCAGTGTGGGAGCTGGTCCTTACGAGACTTCATTTAATAGAGTTCGGGAGTACACCAGGGAGCCGAGTGTGTGAATGAGACAGTTTTAGCTTTAATGAGGGCCGGCTGATCAAGGCAAGGGGAGAGTGTGTTATCATAATAATTGACAAGATCGGAGGGATTATCAGACATTGGGGGAGGGGAGGCGGATATTTTACTGGCAGAGACAGCCGAGGGGGAGATAGATTTGAGCTTTCTGAAGGATATTATGATTTGACTTTTAGGGTGGAGATAAGGATTAACTATGACGACTTAATACAGAAGCAACTGGAAATCAATTTTGTCCTTTTAGCTTTGTTCAGCTTGAGCGCTGTGGTGACTGTGTTTGCGGTGATTTACGATGCCCATGACGGTTGACGACATTCACACATTTTGGTTTAGATTTTCGATGACAGGCAAAAGCAGCCGAGCATTTCCTCCCTTTTCTCCAATCTAAATCGAACCTAATATGTGTGAATGTTTGGCAAGCCACCACAGCGCTAAGCCTCGTCTGCATTCCACCGGCCGGCTTTCCATCTCCACATGCTGGCAGAGAGACATTGTCCTCATTCCAAATTGCCTGCTAAGTAGCTTCTGGACATTAGCTGTCAGTCAGTCTGCACCGTCTGTGACTGCTTTTTCAGAAAACGATACATAAAAATCTTGCTGGGTTCTGCTCCGACGGCATCATTCGGTCCATCTTTGAGTTCTTCATTTGATGTGAGTAAGCGTTAAGACCACAACGCTTTAATTTTTTTGTCAACAATATGACTCGGTCATTGGCCTCCGAAATAATACGACTGTTGCCACATCATGATGATATTTGAATAAGATGCCAAAACCCTGCCGAAGATGTTCCTGTTGACCCATCACCAAAGCTAGCACCCTGAGATCACAAATCGTCATCCAATGGCGTTCACGGACACAGTCGGTCACTTCCTGTCAACACCGACTGTTGAAATTTAAAGAGGCAACACATCAAGACAAAGAGCCTCTGCTTAAATCTTGATCGGATGACAGCACGTCTGCTATAAATCACACCAAGATTCATAAAGTCACGTTCGGCTCCTCCTGGAAAGAGTCGAGTGAGCTTAAGCAAATCTCACAAGCTGTCGAGTAAACCGTGGCCTGGCCCTTTGGCTCATTCGCTCTGTGGGAACGCAGGTCGAGAAAGAACCTTGTTAGCGAGCCGGCTTCATAAGGTTTGCCCTGTTCGCCCTCCATCGACTGAGTCCATCGTTTCGTGCACCACCCACGATTTTAAATCTGACTTGCAGAAGCCAGAAATGATGCTTTAAATCATACTGTAAAAAGCACGCTGGCAAAACAAACTAACCGCAGGCCAGTCATTGTGAGTGTCTGTGTTTGAACAGCAGCCTGACGGAGACATCACACTCACAAAGATAATACTTCTTTGTTGTCTTTAGTTGTTCCCTCCCCCTGCAAATGGGCATGAAATTTCTAGCACTTGCGGTTGGGGGAGAAGCTGGAGCGCTGCAGCCTGGAGGAGTGACTCTTCCAGACGGCACTTCACACATCACAGAGACAGCGGGGAACTGCCAGGAGCATGCCACTGCTCTCAGTAGATTAAGTGACATGGATCATTTCTCCCTCTCCTTACTCAATGTACCTAGTTTCACAATGCAAACCAAACCAAACCCCACCCACCACACGGCATTGCTAAATTTTAGTCCAATGACACGCAGTAAGATCTGTTGCCCAACCCATTTGCAGTTATGTTAGAACGAGTTAAAAGTTGAAGCAATGTTGAGATGATGTACTTCATCTCTAAATATCTCAACAGCAAAGCTGTGACATGCAGAGCACCGACCATGACCCAGGACCACGGTCACCACCATTACCCGCTATTCACCTGCTTCAATCTGGTCTCAGGCTCGGGACCCCCCCCCCACAAGGAGAAAGGCCTGCTTTTGAAGGACCTTTACTTCTTCTGCAATCAAAGTTCCAAACTCGCTGAACCTCTATACATTGCATATATCCTCCCTATTCTCAATGTATATCCTGTGGTATCTATAGTATGTGTCCATGTATTAACTGTATGTACGACTTCTATCTATCAATTCACCCATCCATCCATCTAAACCAGCAAATGTCCCACTAGAAAAAGAGCAACTCTCTTAGTGTGAGGGAGTATTACATCCCAGTGAGACAATTAGCTCTAAGAAGCAGAGTACTGGGGTGTTCATAATCGACAATTAAGTCTAGGCCCATAAATGTGACTTTGATTGCTGCTAGTCATTGTAGATTTGAATACAACAGTCACCGTGGCAACATTTGGCAGCACGACATACAAAAAAACCCTACGCAGCAGCATGAGCCATAACACATCGACGATAAGTGTACGACTAAAGACCACAGAGGCAGTGTGTGTGAAATGTTGTATCCTCAAAGGAATTTGTATCCCTGATATCTCTGGTGTCACGCGAGGGAAACTCGATTATTGGTCTCGTTTAACGCAAGGACACGAAATATGGCATCGTGTTAAAATATTAAGCTAATATTTCAGCATGTTTGAAGATGATTAACAGTGTTACAAACAGAAACACAGAAAAGCACGTCATCAATTACCCTGAGGAGCCCCCCCACCCCAACACAGACACATACAAACATTTCCTGGCACACCTCGACATCCACTCGTCTGTGCAACAGTCTCACACATTGTTAAGAATTCAAACATACACTTACTTTCGTGTTTGGAAGTTCCCCACGTGTGACGATGAACTCCGGGACTCTTGATAATGGCTCTCCCCGCTGATTTCAAGGCGTCCATGTTATTTGCAGAGGTGTGCCGTCGGCAGGTGGATACCGTGGTAGACCTCCGCTTGCTCTCCTCTTAGTTGGATGGGGCTGAGGGTGGACTTATTTCGACGAGGGATATTTGCGAAAAAGCGTGGATAACGCTGTGATGTGCCTGATCGGATTCTACAACCCCTAATGTATCTGTCCTCCCCTATGCACTTGAATACGGGACTCACACGAACCAATGGCCAAACACAACAAGCGGCGCACTCTTTGCTTTTGCCGCAACTAACCCGCGATCCCCAAATCAGGGGCGTGTCCTTTAGGTTTAAATTGCTAAGGTTCAGTGACTGCTGATAGGGATGAGAGCAATAATGCGGATCACTTGGGGACAACTGCAAAAAGTGTTGTGAGGAGGATATCCACAGAACTGAGCTACATCCCCAACTGGTGTATATTACAGACCCGTCTGAGTGGGTGCCTCAACTTACTCTTTAAAATAAAGACCCCAAAGGTTAAAGAGAGTCAAAAGTGAAGCGTATTCAATGAGACTAAACTACCATGTGATAGTGTGCAAGTCTGTCCATCCTTCAACTAAAGTCTAAGTTTCAGTAATGACAAAGCATATTTATAGCCATAGTAAAACAAAGATTTGATGGCATACATGGTCCTGTGGTGGAATTTAAAAAAGGTTCACATTTAGGACCCCCCTTCCCTCCCCAGTTCAACTTGGCTGACTACAGCCCTGCATTGTTGAGCTGAGAACAATATTGTATTATATAGAAAAACCTGGTGTGCTACTGGGATTGCAAATCTGTGGCTAATTGGAGTGCATAATGGGACAATTTCTTGGTTGACCAAAATACATTATATCACCAGCAAGACGATCTTCTTGGAGACAATTTGGGCTCAGATCATTAATTATGAAAGTCTTTGGAATATTAAACCAAATATATTGAAAATACACCCATTTAACTGTAATATTATGAAACTACTACTGCTGTATATTTAAAAGGACAAAACCAAGTCACATTTCAGATACTGACTGTTGAATTAGGTGTATCACGGCGCCCTCTGCTGATAGGGAGTTATTATTACAGCATCCCAATCTACTGCATTCAGCTGACTGAGATCAATCCTAACCTCCTTCTTGTGCAGAGGCTTGATCATGTTGCTTCAAAGTTGGAGAAATTATCTGACTATGTAGCATAGATTTGACTCAGATGTGCATGAGGCGTATAAGAAACATAAACCTGTACGTTAGAACAGCAAGAGACAAAACACAAACATGTACCTTCTGTCCTTCATGGTGAAATCTTTATTTAGTTTATCGCAACAACTTAGCAAAGGTTATCATGTTAAGTGCGATTACCCTCTGAGTTCCTCTCAGATACTCTCGGGAAGTTAAACAGTCCTACATGGATTTCTCTTAAGATCATCTACAAGGGGTTATTACAATTGAGCCTGAGGTGGCATGCTGCTGTTGTAATTTTGGTGCTCTGTGATATCATTTGAGAGGGTCTTAATATTACCTACAGTTTCCAAGTACCACAGCAACTGGACCACAGTTGCATGTGTGTGTGTGTGTGTGTGTGTGTGTGTGTGTGCATGTGACGGGGGGGATAGAGAGAGAGAGAGAGAGAGAGAGAGGAGAGAGAGAGAGAGAGTAATGTTATTTGCTACGATAGCATGAGCAAGCATCTCTCTCACTGCAACCTTACCAGCGGTTGCATGTGTTTTTATGAGTGTATGTGTTATCCAGGATAAAATGCGAGTAGCAGAGTCATGCTTCTATCTATCTAATCTTGAGTCATTTCAGAAACACAGCGTGTTGCTGTTGCCACTGTTGCCGCTATGTATCAATGCAAGTAAAAAATAATCTGCATTTGAGTATTTCACGGTCTTTAAAGACCGCAAGAAACATCTCCCCACCAAGTTTTAAAGGAAACAGCCCCAGCCAGAGGTCAAAGGTTACAACATGTAAATAATGCATGTCCACCAATATGGCCTCCTCCTTCCCTGCATGGAAGACTTTGGATCGTAACCAGCTGATGTTGTAAGCCCTCGTGTCAGCTCAAAAATTCTGCGACATGATGATACAATGTCACAGAGCACCTCTCACATCAACAGTGATGGACCGCAGCTATAGTCTTGAAACTCAAATTTATACCTCAAATATAGTACCTCTCGGTACTATCCGGTAGAACAGTAAGTGCAGCATAAGCCTTTTGTTTGAGTTTGCATGGTTAAGGTGTGAATGCTGCATCTTAAAATATGGGCGATGCCCTTTTAAAGGGGCCCCTGGCGATGTAATAGTGGTGGCAACACCCAACATCCCAAAATCATATTTGCACAGTAGCTTTTTGAATGCTTCGCTGCACGGCATCAGCTCGGGAAGCTCTTGATATTGCCTCACTGATTAGAGGGCTGCATGGGAAACTTCCTCTCACCGTGCTCTGAGAAGCTTCTCGAGTTCATTCTTTCTTTGAACCTGGAGATGGAGGACGAGGGATGAGGGGTCACTAGAAGTACAGGAACTCAGCCAAAAGAAGACAGGGCTTCGTTACATAAACGACTATTACGTGTGGTGCAAGGTAGTCTAGTTTAGTTCAGGAGATGGCAGGTAAACATAAAATCAAACTGACGCCCGCTGAACTAGCCGGTTAACATGTTCTCAAGTCATCACGGCTTTAAATTCATTCATGGTTTCTTTGCTATGGATTACTGGCAAATGCCGGTCTGCCTTTTAAAATAATTCATCCCCCTCCAGCTTTTTTCTGTCCATGATTCCTAGCCATTCTCACAGTGGGAATACAGGCACACACACACATGCATGCATACGCTTGATCTCATCTTTCCCGTCTTGTCACTGTCCCTAAACCAATATCTCCCGCGGAGCCTCAGAGGCTGCGGTGGCCGACCTAGAAGGCAACTGGTGGGAGGGCATGTGGAAGCCGGAAATGGCCTTGACCAATGATTTTCTGGTAAAGGCAATGTCATGTCAGCCCAGCCTGTGGATTTGTTTACTTTCACACAATTTGACTAATTCTCAACCAGGGCCATGGATCCAATAAGATCCGAGGATCTCAGACACCATCTATCTCAAAGACAGGCCAGACAGTCTCTGCTCTCTCTGCTGCAGCGTCTCCTGGTTTCTCTTGTCGCTCCTGCTCTTCTGCTTCTCCTCCTCCTCCGCATCCTTCCCCTTTTTCTTCACGTTCTGAGGCACGCAGGTACTCTTGGGACTGGGATTGTCCCAGTGACTCAACTGATAGGCTTTGGCTGGAAACCACACTACTAAGGCTGACCTGGCGGATGCCTCTGGGGTGGGTCTCGATTTCCACCCGCACCTCGATGTTTGTTCCCTCCCTGTGGTGACAGTGAAAGACAAGGGATGGAGCCAAAGTATGGTGTATAAGTATTTTTTTAACTCTTATTTTAGAAAAGTTATGAAAAGAATACATTAATGGGCTCTTGAATGGTACTTTTACATACCCCCATACCACTATTTCCATTTTAAAAAACAGTTTAACTCATGGCATTGTAGGGTTATTGGTTCAAAGACCCCCATTCAGGGAAAAATGAGCAACAAACATACTAAAACAGTATTTCTATATTAATATGATATGATTTGAATATGATAAAATACAAGCAGAAAGAGGGAGAGAGAGAGAGATGGGGGATTTACTTTAAAGGGATTGTTTGTGTGTCCCACAGCTTGCTGTCAGGCACTATGACCGCCTCGCAGTCCAACTGGCTGTCCTGCTGAGGGTAACCGGGGCATTTTGTGGCTTTGTCCACTCCCACACAGTTATCTGGCTCTGGAGGAGTGTGGCTTGTACTTGGGAGAACGCCCACTTCTTGTACACTGACCCTGACTTCCTGGACACTGGTGTCATTGAGTGGCAGATTATTCCGACCCGTCCAGTGGTCACTGACTATTTGAGAGAATAGAAGATCTTCAAGAGAAGTTGAAACTTCATCAGATCAGGCCAAACTTTGGAGCAACACAACACTGCAACATTCGAGCTATAATGCTAAATCATTTAAGCACTAGGCTAACTGATCTTTTGATGCAGCTTTACTGAACAAATGACAGGGTTATACTCTATACTCACAGCTGGCTAGGTCCTCCAGTTGGATCTTCTGTGAGTCAGGGGGCTCGCCTTGTGGCCGACACCAGCCATTCCTGCAGAGTGACATGGGCACCACCCCATACACATAAGTCAGCATGAGAGGAATGCCCACACCTGCAAGAGAACACAGATATCCCGGTTGGACATAAGGTGGCTCAGAAAAGTACATCATCCCATGCACCAGAGAGAGTGAGAATAATTAAATATATTCATTTCTAATTAAAAAAAATCAAAATAGAAATATTTGCTTAAGTTGCATAGTAAAATATTTAAATAATATTTACTCTGGATACAAATAAGACCCTTTCAAACTCAAAGATCCTTCCTTGTCTCTCAACTTGCATTTGACCTTCAGAATGTCACTTTGAGCCAACTCCCCCCGAACCTGATAAGGGAACTTCTCCTCACATGGTGTGATAACACAGCCCATGCCTAGCCCACTTTAAGATATAATGCCAAGTACAGAAAGAAACCAACAAAAAATGAGACAGCATGAACACTTGTTGCAGCTGCTAGAACATCAGGATCCTATCCATGACCCAGAGACGAGATGAAACCAGTGCAGGAGGATGAGGCATCCAACAGTATTGATCACATGGAGAGAAAGGAGTGACGGAATGAGACTGAGAGAAACAGAGAGAGAGGGAGAGAGAGAGAGAGAGAGAGAGAGAGAGAGAGAGAGAGAGAGAGAGAGAAAGAGAAGATCACTCGCAAAGAAGCACAGTGGGGACTAGAGCAGATAGCGAGAGATGCACAAATGTGTTGTAGCAGAGCAACAGGAAGAAGGAAACAGGTGCTGAGTGGTAACAGATGAGGAGTTTGGGAGAGATAATCATAATGGCAGGGGAGAGGAGAAGGAGTTGAAGCAAAGATGGGCAAACTGGGAGAGATAAGGTTAAACATATGGGAGGGACAAAGGAGCGGTCAGGGATAACCTTGACACGAGTACAAACCGAGCTTCACAGCTTATTATGCAGAAAGAAATGTGAAAAGTGGAGGGCACAGAGGGACGGATGCGAGATAAACGGGATGTGGGGGTGGGGTGTGAAAAAGAAGAGTGCAGCGCAGCCAAATATGCGCACTCATGTGCACGTGTGTGTGCGTGTGTGTGTTCCCTGAGCCAAGTTAGAGCGATGCTTGTGACAATGCAGAGGCGTAGGGAGGCTCCGGAGCTGCTACAGCCTTACGGTTTTCTGAAACAACCCAGCTGTGACTCAACACAAAAGTCATGTCTCCAAAGACCCTCTACGTTCATACATTCAATGTGTGTGTGTTTTGCTGGAGCATCAGGACTAATGTGATATATATATATATATGTGTGTGTGTGTGTGTTTTGCTGGAGCATCAGGACTAATGTGATATATATATATATATATGTGTGTGTGTGTGTGTGTGTGTGTGTGTGTGTGTGTGTGTGTGTGTGTGTGTGTGTGTGTGTGTGTGTGTGTGTGTGTGTGTTGGGGGGGGGCATGTGAGTTAGAGGAAA
>OMLC01043268.1:105-14155 GCA_900302585.1 Regalecus glesne | reverse complement strand
AAGAGATTTCATCAGTGTGTGTGTGTGTGTGTGTATATATATATAAATAAATATATATATAAAATGTGATTTAGGCTGGTAGGCGATTTTATTTTTCTAGCCTGATAAATTCTAACACAAGCATCCTAAATTGGTTTTCAGCATCACTGATCACCTCATAACCCTGTTACAGGCCACAGCAAACACCTTAGCACTTCTCAATGTGGTGATTTTGCAGACTACTGCAAAGAAAGGACAGCCAACCTCAGGTCTAATATCTCTCAACTACATTAGTCCTTGACGGGTGAAGAAACATCCTTTATACATAGTGCAGCCCCACCGGGCAGTTTTGCCATGGTTGACTGAAATACTCAGGAAGTCATAAGAACACTAAAGTCTTCCACATGCACACATGACCCAGTCCCAGCCTCCCTTTTAAAATCGAATGCATCTGAGGAGGTCCTTATAATTTCTAATCATTTAATGCAATGGGGCATATTCACCATAGCATTACAGACAACATTCGTGAAGCCTCTAGTTTTTTAAAGAGCCCTTGATTCCTTGATACCCACCTCCCACAGAATAATCTCCAACCTTCTGTTTTAAGTAAATCAGAAAATTTAAAAAAACAACCGGTGTATATTCAATTAAACATTGTTCTTAACTCAAACAATTATAAAATATTCTCATCTGGTTTTCAGGCTAAGCAAAGCACTGTGATAGCCCTTGTAGAAGTAGAAATATTATCAGGATACACCTAGATGCCAATAAGGCTTCAGTGTTGGCACTACTCCATATGACTGCTGCTTTTCATACAGTTGATCACAAACATCTTTTAATCAGACTGAGGGATCGCATTGGACCATTGGCTACTTTTTGTTTCTGGCAGAGTTCATTGCTGCAATTGATGATACCTTCCTCCAAAATAATCTGCAGGGTTCCTCAAGGATTGCTTTTGGGGCCACATTTTAAATCTGCATATGCTACCCCTTGGTGATGTCATCAGGAGACACCACATCTCTTTCCACATGTATGCTGATGACACACAAATTGGGTTGCATGCACGATTTAACATCAGTGAGGCAGTTGGTCTGACAGGAGTAAACTGTAGTAGTGATGGGATTATTGGAGATTAAGAGCTGGACATCATCAGCATAGCAGTGGAAATGGAAACAATGACGACATGTGAAGTTACCAAGGGGGAGCATGTAAAGGCAGAACAGGAGAAGACCGAGCACCGAACCCTGGGAGATGCCTTGGGGCACAGCTGTAAAGGAGGTGCGGTTGTTGATGCTGATAAACGGCTGTCTGTTTATGAGGTACATCATTAGCCAGGGGAAGGCAGTACTGGTGATTTGGAGGGAAGCTTTGAGGTGGGAGAGGATTCTGTGGTTGATGGTGATAAAAGCTGCTGTAAGGTTGAGGATGATGAGAATGCTAAAGTGGCCAGTCTGAAGAGAGGAGGAAACTATTGGAGAATTTAAGGGGGGCTGTGGCTGTGCTGTGTTATGAGCAGAAACTAGATTAAAATGGCTCTAACGGATCATTGGAGAGGAAATGAGATTTGAGTTGGGAGGCAGCAACATGTCCCTGTACTTCTGACGGAAAGGGGAGTTTGGATGGGCTGGAAATTGCTGGTATTTGGGTTGAGACCAGGGATGGAGGTGACAGCAGGCAGTCGAAGTGTGTGGGGGACTGAACCACATTTTAGCAAAGCAGAGTTAATCTAGAATACTATCAGTTATAATTTCATATAGGTTGAGGATTTTTGTATTGACTGAACGAGTGTTGAGCAAAATTAGTTTCATATGACAATTCTTTGTGATAGGTTGTGAGGACTGTGGAAAGGGATGGAGGCCGCACTGATTCATGTGTCATTTGTTGTGGTGACAGTAAGGGTATTGATCTCTGTTTGTAATATTGGCCGGAAGCTAATTTCTTCTCCCCATCGAAGTTAAACCAAAGCTCTGTGAACTCTGCCTCTGTTTGGTTACGGTTAAAGTGAGGTTAGGGCTTAACTACATTGGGAAAAGGAAAGATGAGCTCGGGAATGGGAAAAGGTCGAATTGCGGTGGGATCATACCACAGGGGGGGTGGGCTGGTGTGAGAGGATGCAACAGTCATTGGTGTGGGCAAAGGAAGAAGAGGGTACAGGAAGGCATGTGTGTGATGTAAATGGTCCATCATGTCTAGAGGGCAAAACTAAGCTTGCCATTCTATAAAAGCTCAACTTTTGTCAGCAGCAGCCTTGTGATTACAGCATGACATTTATGAATGTAGGGCCAAGATTTTCATGTTCTGCACTGATTTGGAAAATGTAGGAGTTTCATGGATGGGATAAAAAAAATTCCTTGAAAACTCATCAGTTGTAAAAAGTAAAATAGTTTAAGTGCACATGGTGTACTTCAAGCCCTTCATGTGCAAAACTGTATTTAATGTGGGGCAAATTATATCTGAAAAACCACATGCACTCGGAGAATGTCCTAGGATAAATGAAGAGATAGATGTGGATTAACAGTGCAGAAACAAATGCATTTTTCTCCATTCTCTTCTTCCCATTTACATTGGGACCTTTATTTACTCAAATCCATTTTAAATATTTTCCAGATTGTCTTTCTAAGGTCCAATTAAGGAAGGAAAGGCCATCCATTCATCATGTGTATGCTAAAGTTATGGTTCTGTCCACTTCAGGTTTTGATTTTGGTCTTGTGATGACCCACAACCCTAGGTCTGGGAAGGAAAATGAATAACATTCATCATAACATTCAGTAGGGATCAAATACTATTGGGCAACGCGGGTTAAAGAGTAACCGCAGAACACGTCACAATAAGGTGAAAGAAGAAGCAGATAAACGAAAGACCTGAATCTGACTTTGCAAGCTTGTGTGTCATCCAGACGGGTTTACACTATAAATAGGACATCTGGCAAAAGAGGGGGCATGGATGTCTGACAACGCTCTCCCCCACGACAGCAAGCCCAGGGGACATCGATGAGACCATAACATCACATCTCAAAAACTACGCTTGAACCCAACATTTCATAGTGTTTCATCAAAATGCACCATGTGTTGCTTGCCAACTGGAACATACGAGCAAAGGCTTCTCTGCTTGATGATTTTAGGGCAGGGACACGTAATTATTTTCATGGATTTTGCAATCCGTGTATGTGTGTTTGAGAAAACATTTGAGAAGTGAATATATAGACATCCATGTGATGTTATTCATGTAAGACTTATGCATGGGAAGCAAACTTAAAACTAACAAGTAAACAAAAGAACAAAGACAAAGCAATAGTGCCGTACGCATCATATAAAACAAATTGCAGATGGCAACAACTTGCACAACGAGGGTTTTGTGGTTCGCCCGGTTTGTAGCAGAGAGGGGTAAAATAAAAGACTACACAACCAATTTGATCAGTAGAAAACTCAGCTGCACAGTGAGTAAGGGAAGGATTTACTGACTTTGTGCAAACAGTTAGGGCTAATGGAGGGAGGATCACATCCTATTTTCCAGCTCTAAGATTTCAAGTGTTATGGAGAGGTCAGCAGGTTGGGGATAACTGAGGAAGGGATTTGATTGGACAATCATCCAAGTAAAAAAAAATCTTATTTCTGGATCTTAAGATGCAAGGATATTTGTGAACACTGCAACTTGTGATGGGTGACCTGACTCATAGCTCTGACCTTTCCCGTTCCTAATGAGCATCTCTATGGGCAGTGTTTGAAGTGGGCCAGAATGGGCCAGTGGGCCGTACTCATACTTTTATGTTTAGCATTAATGAGCACTGAGACCTTTGCATAACGCCACTTCTCATACACTCCAAGTATGCATTGTGTTATTCCCCTGCCAGCCCTCTCACTGACTCACTTTCTCCCTAGAAACTCACTTTGCTCTGTTGCAGTCCATGGTGACTCACTTCAGTAAGTCCTGGCTAAATGTCAAACCGAAGGACTTAATTACCTCGACCGTATCGGTCTGGAGTCCCTCCCACTACTACCCCACCATTCAGTTTTACAGAGCCCTCTCTTGGTATCTAACTCGTGTACTGTATTTATGCTGAAGCATTTTTCTTTTCAGTTGATGATATCTTGTCCCTAATGGACACCACTGCCGTCTCAAAGTATCCAGAACACGCTGAATTCATTTCCCTGCTCAATGTCTGATAAGTGGCTATTCAAGAATTGTTTACCTCTTTCGAAGACTTGATTCGTTAATATGTTTTATCCTTTTAAAGGTCAAAAGGTGAAACAGGGTACAAGGTCAAACAAAATTCTGTGACGCTTGCCAGCAGAGGCAAGTGGGAAAGTTTCCCTTTGGCTTGTGCTTCCATACATTAACTGGGGTGATAAAGATCATGTTATGGAATAAAGGCTCAGACATCCTCTTTCATAACTAAGTCTGCACCATGGTAAAACAACAGTCGGCACTTGTCCTTAGCGTTTCAGACGCGTAATAGTGCTTCGAAGGTTGCTCAGTGTATTGGATCGCTTTCTTCAGCTGTAAAGTCAATTCTTGAGAAATCTTGATGCTGATTCCATTTATGAAACATTGCCAAACTCAGGCCTGTTGTGTCACAGCCTGAGCTAGAAATGATTAATCATGGATTTTTACCATCCTGGCTAGACTACTACAATTGCCTTTTCACTTGCCTCAGCAAGTCATCTCCAGACCATCTACAAATGCTCCAGAACACTGCTGCTGCAAGGTTGTTGAGTAAGTCAAGCAGGATGACTCAAACTTGACCCAATTACCCCTTTTATCTTCTTTACATTGGCGTCCCATCAAGTCTAAGACTCATTTCATGGTCCTTGTCCCCACATAGAGCCCTGCATGCTCTCTGTGCCTGTGTATATCTGTGACTTGCTCCATTCCTACACCACCAGTGGGCGGCTTGAGGTATTCTGACCAGGGCTTACTGGTTGTCCCTCGCTCTCGTTTGACAACATTAAGGTGATCGTCGCTTTGAAGTTGTGGCTTCCAACCGAGTGGAATCCTCCACCTTCAGACACACCATCTGCGGTCTCCATTGATGCCTTTAAAAAGCAGCTGAGGACCTATTTACTCAAACCAGCCTTTGTCTCGCTTCATGCTGGGTGTGTAATTTGGTGTGTTTGAAGCTTGTTTTTTTCATGCTACTGTTTTGTGGTCTTAATTTTAACCATTATGCTCTTGTGAAGCACTCTGTATCCTAAATAATAAGCTGTACTTACTGACTTTACACAGATTACATATGTTCACACCACTTGCATACAAACCATCCCATACGGCTAGACCGTGCATGATCATTGTTCAGAATTCTATCCACTTTGTACAGAGCTAGTCAGTGGTAGTGTCTATACGGTGGATTCCTGGACATCAAATGTTCATCTGGAATTCTCTGCAGTGGTTCCAATAACATTTGTGGTTAAAGTGTACTGGAGTAGTATATCTTATGACATGGTTAAACTACGCTCGAGTAAAAAAATAAAAAAAAAGATTTAAAAAAAAGATCAACAGTTGCAGGAACAATACATTCCACTCATATCTTGGGATGTTTGGTTGAAAAGAACTTAATATGAAAGAACTTAATTTAATTGTAAGTATACCTATTGTAATTATCTGTTAACTTCCCCTCTTCTTTCATCTGTTTCTATCTGCGGATGTCTCTTGTTTTTCTAGGACTCATTCTGTATTGACAGGCGAGCTTACAAAGAATGGATTGCAGTTGCTGATAATATCACAAATAGTGCATCACTTGCAACTGCTATCTGCCCTGTCTCATGGTCCGAGTCACAAAGACATTGCACTAATGATATTACAGCACAAACATCCCCATAAAGGTCTGCAGCTGAGTGCAATTTGTCCTTGTTTCGCATCCGATTGAAATTATTATGGGAAAGTATAAATGGGGGCTTTGCGTCAAGAAAACAGTAGCCAGGATCCGTGTCATCTTTGACGTCATCGAGTAGAGCAAGAATTGTTTGACCTGGCAACCTGTATCTGTGAATGATTTTGGTCTCTGCTAAATCAAAAAGTTATATTCTCCTGTGAAATATCTGCTCACAACCATGTCTGGCATGACGATGCCTTCGTCTGGTTACAATCACTGCTGCCATGATCGCTGGAAACTCTGAGCGTCAGTTAACACTAACTCTCTGAAGACACTAATCATTTTCACTAGGATTGCATGTGGCTTTTAATGCTTGTGTTTGGGAATTTTGCAATGAGTCTCATCTAATGTTTATCATCTATTTTAAACCGTGCCTATAGAACTGGAGCACCGAGATGCTATTTGCTGGAACGTGCAGTTGGGGGGGGGGCATTTCCCCCTTTGCAGGTGCTTTGATGATTAGTTTCATTTTGCCTTATTTGTGCAGGTTTAGTGGTCGCAAAAGCTGCACAATCCGTTTGTGTCTTTGCCAATGATTGTTCGGTCAGAGTGATTGCTATTTGGGCTGCTTTAAAGCTACAGTGGGTAACGTTGAACATTTCAATGCAAATCCCTCTGCCTCATGTCACTCCACTAAATCCTGCCCACCACAGGACCTCTGCATTGCTCTTCTGCCCTTTACACACATGTAAAACCAGAACACGTCAGAGAGACTCATGAAACTTGTGTAATAGTTGATCATGTCTATTGGTGGACCAGTAGGTGGTAGTCTTCCCTCTAGTCCTAATAAACAAATCCCAATAGACTAGTGCAATGACAGGGACACTGTCCTGCAGGAGACGCCGTCCTTTCTAATGAGAACATAAACCAAGGTCCTGACTCACTGTGGTTATTAAAGATCCCATAGCACGTATTGCAAAAATCAGGGCATTCCCTTGTGACCTGGCAAAATCCCCATCTTGGATCTCTTCATCTGGCCACCTAATCATCCCTCCAAGCTAATGTCTGGTGAGCGTTCTGATCTAAAATGGTTGCCATGCATCACCCAGATGGGAGATACACATTGGTACTGATTTTCCCCTCTTCACTGTGAAGCACTTTTGGTATCAAAATAAGGTGCCATATAAATGGAATCCATTATTGTTATTACTATTATAGTTATATCAGCCATTAAAAAAATAATAATCAGGAAATCTCTTAATTACACCAACATTGTTCTCATGAAACGGCCATTTTGAATTGAACTTGTTATTTTTTAGGGATAAGTTAACAACCATAAGCGACTGGTGGGGAAGGGTGGATGTGAACCAATTGCAAACACACCGATCTGTAATTTTAGAACAGCCAACAGGAACGGCTTTTCTTTCAATTGACTCATGATTGGCTTAAGTCTTCTGTCCTGAGCTAAGCTTTTTTAAAAGCCTGGTACAGCAAGAGGGGGTTAATAAGTCTTGTTTTTTTTTTCTCATACCACTTGAATTACAGTAAGAAAAATCATTATTATGGACTTTTTTGCCCAATGACACCATGATAAAATCGGCCTATCCTAGCTTTATCTGTGCATTCTTAAAATTTTCACATTTTCCCTCACGCATCTCGGCACTTGGCTGACCAATCGTGTAATTTCAGTGACCTCGTTGGGTCACCTGATCCAGCAGCACAATTGTGTCAAAGATGATCCCTTATTTGGTCACTGAAGGAGAGAATAGAAGCAGGGACCAAACGGGTGCTTTTTGACAAGTGCCACTAGAGGCGCTGCAGTAGCATTACCACCATTTTGGACTGAAAACACCAATGGGACAACAGCACGGAATCGAGTGAGATCAAATCTGAAGCGCATTAGAAGCTTTCTCAAAATAAGTCATCAGTAAATTGTGTGACACTTAGATGTATACTATTGATGTCACCACATATATGTCATATGTTATGTCTTTCTATGTGTACAACACTCAGAATTTGTACATTTACTTAAATTAAATTCTGAATTCTTGTTTTCCTTCGGCTTTTAACCTTGCATAAATTTCATAGAGAGATGCTGCACATATTGCGGGCCACAGGGAAGCCCCAGTGCCTCTTGTAGGCTTCCCTGTGGCCCACAGCATGTATGGCGTTCCCTCAATCATCAACTCAGCCAATTACGTCTATTTCATGCGGCAGGAGAAGGTGGTAACCCTGGACCACCTGGAAGCTGTGTCTGTGGGTGTTTACACGGCAGCTGTTGGAGATACATTGTGCTCAGGGCCTGGACATCCACTGGAGGCACACATACACCTGCTCCACTGAGCAGGAGCACCACAGTATGGTGCTTCAAAAGACTGACAAGCCTATTTGGCCTGGCCGTGGGGCCAATGCAGCTGTTCTCCAACTGGAAGTGAGATCCGAAGCCCCTCTTGGGCACAATGGGCCTTTTCTTTCGATCTCATGATGACTATGCCAACCCCAGCTCCCGGGAGTAAAGCAAGAACAAGAGCTTTGACAAGGAAATGACTGGGGGCAAGTACTCCTTCCCTTCTATTCACGCAATATGGTCATGGCCAGAGATCACCCAGTTGCAGAACATACTTAAATATTGGACAGAGAACATGGACATCAAGCACTATTGCATGGACTACCTGGAGAAGATGGGCTCATATGCTCCCCCACCAAACCCTGCAGAGGCTGGAAGCTGAGGCCTTCAAGCAAGATCTAGGCAGAGACGTTGGGAGGTCTGGTTAAACACCTCATTTCACAAGGGTGAGGAAAAGGCAGTGACTGAAATGCACTCTTTTGCTCCAACCACTGACTTTGCACATCTGGTCCAGTGCACACATACAGATTTACATCTTACCCTTGCATGCTCTAATGACATACCTATTTTATCATTCAGCTCCTAACACACTGATCTTAACATATTCACAATTGTATGGTCCCAATAATATTGACAATATACATAGATTAAATCTGATAGTATCAACCCAAAGTTGACCTAAAGTGTGTGTAATTGTGGCATCATGAATGTACATATACTAAGAGCACATACTAAGTGTTCAGCAGACACCACCCCAGCCGAGGGTTGATTGATGATGGTCTCTTAGGGTTTGGGGATAGAGGAAGGAACGTGCAGGGGGTAGATGGAGAGTCTGTTTTTGTACCTTTCATTGCCACCGTATCCCATGTATGGCTTACTGGTCTGTCAATGAGGGAAGGATGTACAGCTCCTGTGATGGGACCTTGGGAGTAATTGGAAGCACAAGTTAGGTCTGTATGTTTTTGGGGGTTTTTTCGGTTTCATGTCTATGTACATCTTGATTTCTTGATTTCAAGCTCAGATGTTATTTTTGTGGTAGACTAGGTATCATGTTTTGTATGAGAGAATTAAAGTGTTTTATTGAAGTACTTTTCTTTAGAAAAAAATTAAAAGCTTGTCCTTTTGCCTACTTTGTACTTTTTATTTCCCTTGTATAAAATGATGAACCGTTCTAGAATTGTGTGTGAGCTATTTGGAACTAAAGTTGCTTGTGCCCCTGACCAAAGCACTGGAGCTGATCCCCAACGCTGCAGCTCCCCACTGCTTCTATACAGTAGCATGGGTTAAATGCAGAGAAAACAGATTTCATTGAAATTTACAACAAAATAAACTTAAATGAATAAGAAAGTTAAAGAAATGTTACAATCATATGTATATTTATATTACTTTTTAAATAATTTTTCAATGTACAACAGACCATTTTGGAAAGGGGGTTAGATATATGACAATAGAATGAAAATGCTTTGTTTCACTTTTGCTCAGCACTTTATAGTCGGGATATTTCATTGCCATCATTAAATCATTTGATAAACGACCGTGGTAACTCAGTGGTAGAGTTCGCACTTTGGGAACTGACAAGTCTGAGGCAGCGAGTTTGAACCCAATGCGGGGCATCAAGGAGATGTGGCATAAATCCTCTGAGCTCCAGTATGACACGTGAAGCGGACCTCTCATTAAGTTGTTTGATAATACAATAGTTGCCCTCAGTCCAAAATGGTAGAGGAGGAGCTCTACTGCTTGTGCCAATGTTAAAATGGAACAACTGAATGAACAATGGAATATTTAGGTAGCCAAATTTTAAGATAAGAATGAAATGATCAATCATTAAGGCACAAGTGATCATCAGATCAACAGGGTTGTCATTTTGACACGGGTGATTAAGGATCAATATTATTAACCTTTTAAATCTCTTCTATGAGGGACATTTTTCATCTCTGCATGATAGACGATCTGTGTTAGGGGCAGAAATCCAAGTCAGTTGCCCGGCAACCCTTGAATACGTAAAACTATCATCCCTTCATCTGAAAAGCACAGGACACCATGCAGATTCACACAGAGGAAATATTGACATAAGTTTCATGTTACGGGATAAGAAGAGGATAAGAGTAGGTCAAGTACACATTACTGAGGTACAGCGTGCTCCTTTTTTCTTCTAAACATGATTTTATTACACAGCCTATTATGCTTCCCCCATGACTGCTGGAATGTTTCTGAAATCTGTCTTAATCACCTTCTGATGTACCGATGGACTTCAATGACTCTTGTTAGAGAGCAATGACTGGTATGCTAATTGGCCACATCACGCTATGGATTACTGTAGCTCTGATGATAGCCGCTTAGGTAATGGACACTACCCCAGTCAACACCCTAACGTCTAAAGACTGCTATGAAGGTATGGGACAATTTATAGGATAATATATATGATAATTCTGATTTCATTTACAAACTTACTTTCTGGGTTTCTGCCATCGTATGTATCTGTTTTGATATCATTTCACTCACTTGCTACATGTTGAGAATTTGGATGTGGGACCAGGGCTAAACACAGATCCACAATAGTCTCTTATGGTGCCATACAATACAAATGCAACACAGGCAAATTTATTAATCCTGCTAGAGGAAATTTGTTTGGAGCAGCTTGTTGTACATAAAGAACATAGTGATGTGCAAGAAAAGAACGTGAGAAAAATAACACTCCAGGAAGCTAAAAGTGGAATCAAATCTATGAGATATCAAAGTCATTCATAATTTTGATTCACTAGATAAACTTAGTAAACACAATACAATGATCAGTTAATAAAGGATTTTTTTTAACCGCCAGATTATTTAGCGGTCAAATTGCAACAGAGAAAGTCCACTTGCAAAAACGTATCCTGAGAAAGCTAAATACTTGTTATTTCCTGTAGGATTTGTTGGTTGCAAAAGTAAATCAAAATCTATCTTTTTTTAAAAATCTCTGGTGACCTTGGAACAGATTTTAACAATACTGTCCTCTCGACAACAAACAACCTAGTGCCTCAACTGGACTGCCTACATCTTGTCTGCTTGCTGCTACTATACCACAGGATGAGTGAAATGCAGAGGACAAATTTCATTGTAAGAACACAATGAACAAACAAAATAGCTTCCCCTTTTATGTCATCATGATGATATTGTGGTAGCTTGGTAGTTTATTAATGGCTGTGACTATCTACGGTAAGTATAAAGTGGGCATTCCACCAAGGTGAAACAGGATGTAGCTCAGCAAAGCCATTTGTCATTGATAATATATGCTATCTCGGGTAATAACATAGCTTTTATTGTTGTTTTGCCACTTCCAATACATTAGATAGCTGGGTCACTTTGAACTAATTGAAATGTGTCTGTTGATCATAATCCAGGGCACCACACTGTAAAATACTATTGTCAAGCTGAGTCCAGCAGCTGTCCTTTATCTAAAATCTCCATGGTGAAACTGTTGAGCATAATGATTTAACAAATATGCATGCTGTCAAATACAGCAGGGAAAAAGAGTTCTCCTTTAAATGCTGAAAAGCTATCAGACCATCTTAAACATATATCCTGTAAGATTTTTGGGAATATACTTTTTTTTCTGTCTGAACACAGAGAATCCAGCACAGGAAATACTGAAATCCCTGAAATTTAGCCTAGGGGTCGAAATTGCCAAATGCCTACTGATCCTCTAGAAATTGCCCGCCTTTGTTAGAGGAGAAGGGTCATGGGGAAGATTGTGGAAACCAAAGATGATCTCCTTGCCGAGCAAGAGGCCCAAAGAGATTATATCTGATATAATAGCCTGATATAATCCCAACTCCTTCGGCCGCTATAGAAAGTGACAGATGAGAGGAAATTTAGGCCTACTCATCACAATTATATGGCATTGTAACAAAACTTACCCTGGTTCATTCACACAAATCAAGGCTAAAATAAATAATTAATTTTTGCTTTAAGGACTAAGGGTACATCTATACAGGAGTCTGTTAAAGAGAAGCCAGGTTTCGTAAGTTGTTAATTTGATATTTTGTGTAAAATGATATTTAAAAGGAAACACTCCATTCATTTTTAATTGTACATATGGCCAATGCTTTACTTGGCCCCAGCTGAGGTGCTTGAAGAACAAATTTAAAGTGAAAATACTGTCCTACTCCTGAAGACAAAACACTGACAATAACATTTTTAGACTGAAAGGAATTTCATTACCATGTATGAAAACACAGCCTGTCGTTATCATACTTTGTTACACCATCATTTCCTGTCAGTTGAGAACATTAGGCTAACCTTTGGCAAAAAAGGTTTCTCTGTTGGTCTCCGACAGCCCAGTGTTTCTGTTCTAGGTTAAGCAATGGTTAGGATTGAATTTCAGAAAATACACGCATAATTAAGATTTGTATGTATATGGCTTTTCTATTGTTTTAGTCTAGCTAAAAAAAGGGTCCATCTCACTTTCCAAAGGACCCATTATGCTTTTTTTATATCAACCTGCCTTAGATTTATTTATATGCCTTTTACAGCCATATGGTAACATTTTATTTAGATATATTCGATACATTTTTGCACAATTCCATTTTATTAGCTCTTATTTTTGCCTGTGCATAGTCAATCCTTGTGTGTATATCTGAAGACTGTTGTGTTTTCATTCTTTGTGAAGTACCTGAGAGCCATGAAACTGAAGTCAAATTCCATGAATGGGAAAATCTACATGGCCAATAAACTGATACTGTTATACTGTGTGAATGAATTGTGCCCCCTTGAAGGAAAATACCACACAGAAGAGGTCATCTACCAAGCAAAAGTAGAAAGAAAGTCCTGATTTTTGTCGCACATGGATACCTGCTTACCAGTTATGTGCACCCCTGTATATATGTGTAGTTTTAGAAACAATTATTTCAAGAATGTAACAGCTTTAACCCATTATTGTTGGTCATTACATTTTTTTCTTTTTAAGGGAGTTGTTCCTTGTCTGATGTGAGGGTCTAAGGACAGGATGATGTATTGGTGTAAAGCCCACTAAGACAAATTTGTAATTTTTGATAACAGACTATACAAATAAAATTGACTTGACTTTGATCTACAAAAGCCCCAACAACCATTGATTATTCAATCACCTGGAAAATCCTTTCAAAGAACAAGGCACATTCTACCAGTAGTAAAATGTGTAACCTATGTTTGTTAAAGAAATGTTTTATTTGCAAACCTGAAGTGAAAGAGGTCAGACTTTACATGTCAAGACTAGTTTTTAAGAATAGAATTTCGACAAATTTCCAAGCAAACTATTAAGGTTGCCATTTCTGACAGGAATATTCGAATATTTTAGAGGTATTTTGGACCATTAGAATTGATTCAACAGAGAGCAAATCCTGCCCACAATTAATTTAACCATTTTACTTTTAGTAAGGTTAAAGATGGATGAAGAAACCTTGCCATCTGGTTATCCAAGAAGCAATTCTCTGCTGGTATAAAATAATGATAATAATTTAATTATTTACTTTTTGAAAGGGACCACATAAAGCATTTTACACTTTTGCCTTCCGATCTGCCGCGGCACATTACAGCTCAACGCACCTATAGTCCCAGCATGTCATGTTTTGATAGGAGGACACCCATGCCAACACAAAATTCACAGATAGGCCTTGGTAAGGGATTCGAACCAGGATGTTCTTGCTTTGAGACAAGAGTGCTAACTGCTGCATTGCTAACTTTTTACAACCATTATAATATGACCAAAGCTTTGATATTTATAGAAACAAAATAAACATTAATTAAACTAAACAAGAAAATAAATGTTTCAAAAACCTCCAGCTTTTAGCTAGCTTGCTTTATTTTTCAATTCTGAGGCGGTGTCTCATGCACATGCTACGAAACCAGTTATAGAAAAGAGCTTTCATATCTTGCAAATTTGATCATTGTTTCCATCT
>OMLC01043267.1:0-14593 GCA_900302585.1 Regalecus glesne | reverse complement strand
GTGCTCGATGAATAAGGAGCAAAAGAATCCAGTAAGCCAGGTGATTTCTTTCAATCTTTTGCAATAAAAGTCTGTTCCATGTAATCATCAGCTGCCAAGTGAGCCTGATGGATTTTCCAAGTGATGGAATAATCAACGTTTCATCCAACAAAGACCAAATGTCATGGCGTAAAGTGTTACTACAGTGTTACTGTAGGGATGGTTGTAGGAGGTGAGGTTTCATTTTCTGCTGTGTTAACTGTTTTGGTAGCTATTGGCAATCAGAAATGGGTTATACTTTATCTGAGCTTTACAGCTTCTCTTTTGTATGGCTCCTGGTATGGAGGGGCTGCTTCATTGAAGATAGATTTTCTTGATGACAAGTTCAAGTCTTCTATTGAAGCTCTCTGGAATATTCTTAAAGATGGAGGGTGGATGATTGCTTATTTTATGAACATATTTTAGTGTGTTACTGGGTTTCATATATGGTTGTATATACACCATTCCTAAGGTCAAATTTAATTTCTACAAAATCAATGTATTTTTTGTTTGCTTCTATAGTAATTTTAAGACCATTGCTTGAGAATGTTTAGCATTTTTTTTATTTGCTTGATCGCTCTTTGAGTTTTGCTTTATAAACTCATCTCTCAACAAATACAGCTTTGACATTTAAAAGCACCATTAGCCTGAATAATATACTTAATGTTCTAATTATTTAGTAGTTTAATCAGTAGAGTCCAGTATCCAATACTTTGCTGGTTCAGTGCAGCTAAGAGGTTTCTAGGACTGATTAGGTTTACACACAAAGGACACTGGAGAATTGAATTTTTTCGTGTCAGATAATAACAAGCATGGCCTAAATTCAAAACTCTGAAAGCCGATACACCATCTCTTGACAATGTGTCTGAACACTCTCTGAACACCCAAGACAGTCATTTGAGTGTTTCCATCAAGATACCCCACTAAACAACAGCTCAGTTTTCAGAGGACTCCTCAGATGCACTGGCCAGTCTTGGTTTCCTTTGTTTACATGCATGTAACAAAAAAATAAAACGGTGTCATACAAACAACTTGCAAGAGATGTCATGCATAACTTACGGTCAACAACAGCAGGTGGGAGAGGAGGTGACATGTAGAACTTTCTAAATAATTCAGAAATGGCAGTCTTCAGAGACCTTAGCATTGAAATCATTACAAGTTTAGCATTCTTATGTTTGGTCAAATGTAATATGGTAACTTCACCATATTACATTTGACCAGACATAAGAATGCTAAACTTGTGTGATTAGATCATCCACTTCTATTTCTGAAATAACAATCCAGGGGCACAGCAGGGATGATGATGCATCATAAAGCACCATTGTCTGCCATTCAGCAGTGCCAACTGCACACTGGAGTAATCACTTCCATAACGACCAGTCAAAGCTGGTGTATCTGTGAAGTGATGCATGCATTAAGTTGGCAATAAAAGACACACACGCAGTTGGACATTTTGACACCTGGCTCAGATTTAAATGGATTTAGAGATCAACAGGAAAATCTCTTTGCTCAAATAGTTTACTTGTTCATGGCAAAGAGACGATGCCTAGACAGTCTTAAGAGCCACGCTGTGGGAAAATATCAATCTCATTATTCAGGTGCTTTACAAAAGTACAGCAAACTATCAACCTTTGACCATAGCTTCCCCAGTGATAAATGTTTTTCTCATTTCCTTTATTTTTAACTTTTATTGTAGAGAGGCTTGGCATGCATATAATTTGCATATCAATGCATTTGTCCAAGAGACAGATAATGGACAAGTAAAACAAGGAAAGGAAAAATGAAAATGCTCGTTTGAAAGGGATGCTGATACGTGTTGAGAACAGCTGGAGCCCAACACTTTGGCATCTCGGAGGAACACTGAGCCTACGTGGGGACCAGCAGCCTGTAGAGCCACAGCTCCACATGCCCCAAGGAGCATAAACTGGTCTCCAAAAGCACAACCCCGGCCTGTCACCCCCCGAAGCCCACCCCACTGTCTGCCCCCAGGTGAAGGCACAGATTGCACCCTCAACCATGGGACCAAAGCCACAGACAGCAAACACAAACAATTGGCCTGGAGCTGAGCCCCATGACTAACAGACTGACACACCACTGGGATTCCCCACTGAGCAGGCAGGCAGGGGAGGCCTCGTGCCAGTCCACACTTTACATCGGGGTGAGGCACCACTGCTGGATAGATGTCCCATCTGGCCGCACACACCAAGCAGATATTTACACAGCATAATATGCATGATTCAGGCTAGTCACCCAGGGCAGGCTGGGCCCTCCCAGCACCCCCACAGCACCCATCACATAAAAGCCATGCAGCCAACTTTTTCTTCAGAGCGTAAAGGGAACCCAGGGCAGTATAGGGACATTCTTCAGGAAACTGAAGAATGTCTTTTAATCCCTACAGTAACTTGCTTGTTTAACGTAGGGACTGCGGTAACACACATGCATTCGGAAACGATGAGCCAGATCTTGCAGGTTTGATCCCATTGAGGGGTGTCAAGAAAGGTATATGGCCTTTCGTCCATTACAACCAATTGTATAGTCACAAAGATTCAAAAATCTGTCAAAAAATAATAAGTCTGTACAGACCACACAACTACTCTGTTAAGATCTATAAAACTAAACAACCAAGTTTAACAAAGGCATAACACATATGTGCCTTTTCCCCACATCTGGAGTTGAAGTGAACAGGCCATGCATCAGCACTCACAGCACACAGACAGCTCACCATTGGCGGGGACAATTGCTAACAAACATAGTCATGTGAGCAACAAGAATAGAAAAACTTTATGTGTTCATATCAGGGCTAGTTTTCTGTCTGCAGCCATCAAAAGCGTCATTCTTCAAGTTCAAATTTCCAAGAAAATGAGGAACTGTCCACATACGTATGCAAGCTTGTTTGGTAAACAATCCACTGTGGACATCTCAATGGCTTTTGTCTTCAACTCTATTGTAATGAGTCTAAAAGGACAAAGAGGTCACCCAAATGCCCTTTTCATCACTGCTATTGCAACAAGTCCTAAATACTGTGTTAATGATGCAAGCAATGCATTCCACCCTGGCACCATTATAATGACCCTTTGTTTGACCGCAGTGAGCTGTCATTAGTACACAAGTAAGTCATTTAATCGTATTTGCTGAGGACCACAGCTACTCACCACCACATGATGGAATCATAGGTCCAACTGCACAGCTGCCATAAAGAGGATAGGAGAAAAGGCTCAAACTATTCAAAAACTATGATATTTGGCCGTTTTGGAGATACACAGGAGGTTATGCCATTCTGCTCCATGACTGGTTATTGGGTTATGTAAGCCCCAGTAGCTTTCCTAAAAACATGATTGTGAATCAAATTAAACAAAGATCTTTCTTTCCCTTTTAGACACACAAGCACACACACCTCAACCAAAAGTATGCTAGTGAACAAAATATAAATGCTATCACAACATATTTTTGACAAAACTATTCATTAATAGAAGACAATCTGCCTGGGCTATTCCTGCAGAATCCAACACAGGCAACAGTATAAAATTAAGTTTTAACTTATTGCTGTAAGCTGCTCTCAGAAAACACACCTTCAACATTAAACAGGTGTAGCTAAATCACTCGCTCTCCTCTGTACAACCCAAAATGTTCTCGAATAATCCCTTAAAAAGGATTACCATCATCTTGCTTACCAAGAAACATGCTAAATCAGTGAAATCCCATCATTTACTCTGTTAAGGCTGAGGGAGTTAATGGGCAGCTTATAAAACATGAGTTTAGTGATGTTGTAAATAATAAGCATGTGAGGTGACTAGTAGTTAGGAGACCTGTGCAGGAGAGGACTGTCAAAAGCAAGGGAAATATCCAGCATTCAAAAGGAAACTTTATCTCTGACTGTTTGAGTGAAATATGCATTGTAAACTAGTACTTTTAAGACTGTATACTATGTTGTTCACCAAACTTTCACTTTCTTGATCATAAACAGATGTAAGGATCAGGAAAAATAAGTGCAGTGATTCTATATGACCGTTTAATCCAATTTCAAACTTGACCTCTACACTGCCTCCGATTTAGCACATGGGAGCCGTGGTAGCTCAGTTGTAGAGTGTATGCTTCAGGAACTGACGAGCCAGAGGTAGCGTTCAAACCCACAGTGGGGGAATCAGGAAGGGCAGCCAGTCTTAATCCCCCAATCCCATCCATGTCCAAGTCCAACCCCACAATGTGGGGACCTAGATGGAGTGTGGGGAGTTAAGGCCAGGATGCCCTTCCTGAGGCCCCATGGTGGGATCGAAGTCACATGGAGTATAGATTGCTTAAAAACTAATATAGCTACCAGAAGAGTTGATCAGCAGTCTTGAGGTCTACAGCATAGTGGACCAGTGGTTAGCATTATTACCTCACAACAAGACGGTCCTGGATTCAAACCCCAAGCTGTTCCAGGTGCTTTGTGTGTGGAGTTTGCATGATCTACCAGAGTCCGCATGGGTTTCCTCCGGGTGTTCTGGTTTCCTTCAACATCAAAAAGACACGTCATGTTAGGGTTAATACTCCTGCCCATACCCCTGAGCAAGGCAATAGGAAAAAAAACTGGAGTTGGTAAGCGGGCGCTGCAGCTCCTCTGATACAATAGGTTGGGTTCAATGCAGAAAATACATTTCATTGTAACCTTCAATGACAAAAATAAAGTGGCTCTTTCATTTTTTCCAAACAAGCTACAGACTTGCTGTCTGCTGTCTCTCTGTAATAATATACGAGTACGGATTAAAGAAACCACAAAAACAAACACTCAATGTTGTCAGTTTTCCCTAAAGCTCAGTTTCCCACAAATCAAAGCAAGTGTCCTTGACATTGCTAACAGAGCAAATCCTCCAATAACTTAAACACAATGTAAACTCAGATCACATGACCAAACCTTTTCCTTAAGGCACAACACGGGGTAATTTCAAGATTAACATGATTGAGTGTGAAAAATACTTATCGCTTTTCAGAAGTAGAAGGGCACTTATAAGTTGAGCTTGAAAAATACAACAGGCCGGATTCTCAAACCAGAAAGTGTATTTTTAGTATGCTTAGGCCATAATTGTCCAGACTGTACCATCCCGCTTCTCAAAAAAGGGACCCAGGCACACAACTAAGGGGGCAGGTGTAAAAGTAAAGCCTTTGCTTAAGAAAATAAGGGTAAAAAACAACAAGTAGACAGACAAACTACAAGAGGAGCAGACTGAGGCAAAGCCAAAAACACAGGCAAGATTAAACACACAGGTCAAAAACATGATCAGGATCAAAACAGGCAGCCAAAGACTGGAGCACTGGAAAGCTAAGGCACATGCCACAAAGACATTCTGGCAGAGAGCAAGTGGAAACAGACTGGTACATACTAGGGAGCTAACGAGGGAATGAGGAACAGGTGAGATGGTTAGCGGGGAAACAGACAGGAAAGTCGAGGGGGCTCTCATGGAAAGGTCGATGAATGGGGATATCTGAAAAGACAGCAGAGTTCCAACATGGGTGCATAACCAACAGGACCTAAGTGAATGAAAGGATGAATGAGCAGAATGAAATCCAAGTCAAATATTTTGCTCACTAAATGAATTAGTGTTAGACTGACATGTAGTTGTGTTTTCATGTCCTCCACCTCAATCTGCATGTTATGGGAATCTTCTGAGTATTAACGGATTAAAGGCTGCAGGTGAAACCACAACCGTATCCATCATTGAGCTGCACTACGGCAATGACAACGTCTTAATGTCCCTCATAGAAGAGGAAATACATTGCATCCTGGACGCCTTTGCAGAGGCACACAAGCAGCTTGGCCTGGTTATTGACATAAAAAAGTCCCATATCCTCTACCAGCCCCCACTCAACAGAGATATGCCTTCTCTGCTCCCATCCATTTCTGTAGACAACAACAGACTCAGAAATGTGGAGCAGTTCCCATATCTTGGCAGATTTCTCTCCTTCAAAGCCAACATTGAAATACACCATCGTCTCAGTTATGCAAACCAGGCCTTCTCAAGATTGAGTAAAATTGTCTTTGAAAACCACAAACATCAGGCCAGAACAAAAGTTTTAGTGCACAAAAACAGCAGTGCTGCCTACCCTAGTATGGGCTAGGACCCTGGAGCACATATGAAGTACACTTGAAGGCACTCAAGGCATACCAACAGCAATGCCTCAGGAAGAGCCTTACGATCACCTGGGAGCATAGGCACACCAAATTCAGCATCCTCGAGGGCAAAACATCCCTACTATAAACTGCCACTGTCATACAACATCAGCTGAGATGGACTGGCTATGTCCTCTACATGTCTGGCTCTTGCCTCCCAGAACAAGTCCTTCACTCTAAGCTCGTGACAGGAGGCTGTGGCCCAGCAGAACTAAAGAAGTGATTTAAGATAACATCAAGGCCCACATCAGCAGGTCTGGCATCGACTTTAACACCTGGGAACACAGAGCAAGAACCAGGGAGGCCTGGAGACTGGATGTGCATGAGGGTACTGGGTATTTCAACCATGACCTCCACTATGCTGCTGAAAACAAACACAGACTCAGAAAGCATTGAGTTACCAGAAGGGCCCAAACTACATCCTTATCCACTTCTTCACACCCATGCCCACATTGCTCCAAAATCAGCCTCCATGCCCACGTGAAGACTCTCAAGGACCTGGAAGGACGACAGTCATACTCAACCTTGAGTGACCGCTGATGACAATAATGAGTAAGGTTGGCATTTTATCATAAGAGCCCTGGCTTTATGTGTAAATCCAAAATAGGCTATTTAAATGACATTCGATGTACCTGCTTAACTTAATCCTCCAAGCTCCATCTAAGTCCGTGTCCACTCCCACAACGTGGGGACTAATCGTGACACGTAAAACAGACCTTTTTTATCCGCTAAACTTCTCAGTTGGAACTGACTCTACAGGTCAGCAGTGCCCTGTACCCCTCCCACTAGCCACTATATGAAGTAAATGAGCTACATTTTCCTGATCATGGGTGCAATGTTTCCAATTTATTCTCAATTAGTTCTAACAGGCTGGCCCAAATCATTAAGTTACATACCCTTGGGCATGAATGTTTGATGGGCCCCTTGCCAACTTGGTTTGCTGGTCAGGCTTTTTTTGTTTCTTTAATAAATCAGATTGAATAAACCACCACACAAGGCATTTACATACATACAGGGAATAGTTCAATTCATTATGGATAATGCTGTACCTGACTGTAAAATGAGAATTAACCATGGCAGAATGACCTGGCCACAAGCCTTAAAGTACCTGATCAGCCAGAGCTCAAAGATCAGGGATGGCATAGATCAGAAGGTAGGGCAGTTGGCCAGTAATTAAAGATTGATGGTTTGATCCCCGGCCCCTGGACAAAGCATGTTGAGGTGTGCTTAAGCAAGACACTGAAGCCCTATATACTACTCAAGAACCATGCTGGGGTTGCACTCACTGCTGCTGTACAATAGGATGGGTTAAATGCAGAGAACAAATTCCACTGGCCTTGGTCGTGTGGGAATAAAACACTTTCACACATGCACACCTGTTGCTGTCTCTCTCATCCTGGCTGACCGCCTCTCTGGTGTCCTCAGCTCTTCAGGGGCTGTCTCTGTGTTTTATGTGTCTGCTTCTACAATGATCTCCTCCTCTCCACTGCTCTCTCCTTTCTCCCTTAGAAAGGCCTCTTCCGGGCTTTGCCTTGAGCAGACTCAGTCACAACTTCATCAAAGTTCAAATTCCTGAGAAGTTCAATTCGATGGCCATCAGTGACAACTTACTGAGACGCGGTTCCGTTTTGCATTTTTTATTCTTGCCATCTATGAAAATGATCTCCCTCCTTCCTAGATAGTCACCAGCAGTCAAATGAAACCAAAAGACAGAGGGCTACAAGGGCTATGGAGGAAGTGGATGCAGACCATGTTTCAAGAGCACAGGCAGCAGTTTTTGAGACTTGTCGTGCTCACGCTATACCAAATATCTAAATTAGATCATTTCATGATCTGCGAATCTCTAATCAGATGGGTACGAAGTGCTGAGGGTTACAGATTGTTCACAAACAGTGATCAATAAAACAGTAATCCTCTAATTTCATTTTCATAAGAATCCCAAACGTGGTTTGGCAGTGTACAGGAAAGGGGTAAAGGGACCAAGGTCAAATATAATGTAACCCGGACCATTGACCAATTATATCATTCTGTTTGAGCAAAAATAAATATGAGCATATTTTGAAGTGCTTATATGATTTCATGAATGATTTTTCCCCCCAGCTGCTTGGCCCCAAGTGCATTTAGACTCCTGGGCTTAAGACCAGAATGCCTATTGAATAATCCGGTCCAGGCAGCAGGTTTGAGTTTTGCCACTGATAAAATGATCTAAATATCCAGCTTAGGATATTGACCTTTGTGCTTATTATATTCTATTGTTGTAGGTGTTGTGCCAATTTGCTTGCATTATTCCCCATGTGAACCCAATGAATGTTTCAACTCTAGCCTAAATGGTTTTGTAAGCACCACATTGAAAAAATGTCATGGAGTGACATGCCAAAAATATTTAGCATATCTTTATGAAGAGTAGTTGCTAACCTAAAGGTTGTGCTTTCAAGATGGGGACAGAACAAGTTATCATAACACTTAGGAGCACTACCACAAATATGCTTTGCACACGTCTGGACTTCAGAACTCATAACAGCTGTCTGAGGCACTGTACTGAAGTGATCATAGAGGCTCCCCTGTTATAGAAAAATGCATGTTCATTTAACCATGTAAGAACTCCCTCTTAAATTAGATAACAAATCTGTCATCAAGGTGTTTTGGTCCACTGGCACTCTTTTATGTCTTGTTTTTTTATTATTTCTACAAATACATTACATTAATGTCCCAACCTAACTCAGCCGATTTCCTTGCTTGGTGTGACCATGTTTGTGAGAAAGACTTGTTCACTATCAGATGACAGATGACCACCACTCCAGGCACAGTGAGATGAATGAAAGTGACGCGTATTGCCACAGGCAATAGTGTTTCTGAGTTTTTGTGTATTCATGTGCACAAAAGTGAATAATGGATCTACATAAGCAAAACGTTTTTGATTCCAAGTCTGGATGATTGAGCCTGGGAAGTGTTTTGCTTCACCGAGAAGATCCATGTGATGTGAAGAGGAGAGGGTGGCTGGGAGTATTTTTGTGGCTGGTTAGTCAGTTTGAGGGCGTCAGTGTGGAGCCAGGCCTCAGGCCCTGCAATCAAGGGATGCCATTGTGTACCAACAAGTCCCTCTATTCAGCAACAGTGTCATAACTATCTGATAATGAGCATAAGTAGAAGCACCCAGATTCATCACAGGATGCCCATTCACTACATAAACCAGGCCACTGTCACAAAGCTGTGCCAGAAAGAGTGTGTGATTAAATGGAACAGTACATTTGCTTTGACTCCGTATGCTGCTGCTCTGAAGTTTATTAATGTTGCAGGATGGCATGTTCCCACAAAACCTGCAAATGTCATTTTCTCACACTCATATTTATAAATGATTGATCATTACAAGAAAAAGAACCTCATGGCTTAGAATTCCTGCCAGTGAGATGAAATGTTGTGCTCATGTCAAATAACCTCACATAAATAACCCCAAAATAACAGACTAAAAATATAACAAACAGCCAAATGTTGCTCCTGTAGTTACACCAGTATGACTGAACAGTAACTAATTGAGGCTGCTGATTCAGCATTTTTTCTTCCTCATATATGAACAGGAATGATCTCACCTCTCATCGGACAGACCATAAAGGAAACCTGCAGCAGATTTTCAGTACCAATTGGGAGCTGAGGGGTAAAAGAGGGCACATCATCTCCCATCATCTAAAGAAGTATTTTCTTCTCCCTCATAGCAGTTACTCTGGAGCCTCCCAAGAGTGTCAGAGGGTTGGCCATTAAAGGCCTGTTGAAACACCACCGACACTCTCAGAGGACAGGTATGAAGCAAAGCTAGAGTGGCTCTACCAATGGCTGAGACTCTCTCACGCTCACAGCTCTCTCACTGCTGCTGTCAACACTAAGAGCCTGAAGGCTCCAGATGAACAACAGCCAAATTTCATCATCAAAATTTCATGGGACACTCTGAGGGTGAGATGTGAGGCTCAGGCTAGGAGTCTATATGTTTGTGTTTGTGTATATGTGTGTGGTGTACAGACACAGGAGAGCGTGAGAGTAGCATCTCAAGTCCCTTCGCTGGAGCCTGACCCCTCACTAACACCTTTTTAGATCCTGCTGTAGCCCCCCAGAGGTAACACGAGTCCTGACACTTTTAGAGCCATGCTGGGGTAGTATGCACTTATAAACGAACATGTTAAGCCAGGCAACACTTGAAACACTAATATTTTCGAACATGAGCCATTACATTTATCATCGGGCATTTTATAATGTCTCATCCTACAATGGTACAAATGGCAGAATTAACAATTTCTGTTTTGTATACGGTCAGCTTTAATATTGCCGTATACAGTAGTCAGTAGTCTATTTTCATTTTGCCTTTATGTCATTAAAAGCCTTGCACCTCAGCACCAAATCAGCTGAATAGTCATCAAAGGAGATCCTGAGCACTCTTTCTCATTTAGATATCCTCTATATCTAGCACGAGGGAGATTACAACACCATAGAATCAAAGATGGGAGAGTCCAACCACAACATAGTAGCTCTACTCACTGAAATGACTCAGAATAGCTGGTGAGAGGATAGGTGCACCTTTGACTGCATTCCCACACGCTGGCCAGATCATTGGAGTAATAACCTGCCATCAGTTATCTTTGTCAGTGACCTATGTTAAGAGGAATGCTGTCCGTGGTGCTGAAAATGTTACTTGAGCCCAGGGATGGAGGGATGGGCATAGAGATGCCAGTGTGAGTTCATCTGTACATGTGTTGATGTATTTCAGGTATAAAGAGGATAGAGGAGAATAGAAGTAGCCCATTATTAGCATGTGAAAATTGGATACCCATAGTAGGAGCATGTATGTATGTATGTATGTATGTATGCATGTATGTGTGTGTGTACGTGTGTTTGTGCGCGCAATTTGGTTAATTCTCTTTATCCCTCCCTATGATGCTTATTTGTAGGGTAAATAAGGGCAGAGAGGGAGAGGAGAGAGGGAAAAAAGAAGGACACGATGAAGCGCCACCGTCTGATTTGTGATGACAGACCGTCCCCACTATGAAGGGAAGTAGCATGTCACACAGGTCAACAGATGCTAGGCTGACAGCCAATGAAATATTGAAGTCAAGACACTGTTATCATGGATTTAATGTCCCCAAAATAGGCTGCTAACAGAGAAGAAACATTCACATATGGATCACAGTCTGGTAAAAGGAACATGTGTGATGTACAGCCAGTTAAAGCCAAGCTCTCCATCCATTTCTGTGAATTTCCTTGGCGAGAAGGAGAAAGAAACACCTTAATATCTGGCCAGTCTGATACTTTTCAATGTTAAGGATGAAAAGCTACATCATATCTTGAATGTGACTGGCTGACTGACTAGCGGTCTACACAATACAGCAGTGGAAGGTAACCATTTTGTCATTGGGAGTCTTGTGAAAGCAGGTTTTCATTCCGATACAACTACACCAGCCAAAAATCTAGCCAAGCCACTTAGTCAATATGCAACCTATCATACTGGCGTTGCAATATTCTCTGGACCCATAGACACAATGTGCACTCACCAATGGTGCCAAAGGGCCCAAAGAGGTGCTGATGTTCAGGTAAATGACTTGATTGCCATTACCCAGATAACACAAAGGGATGTTTTGGGCTACAAATAGGATGCTGCAAACAGAAAATGGAACTCAACGGAATATCACAGAGATTCTCTTGAGATGTGTTTGCCTGAAAGAAATGGGGGCTTTTGTTTTGTATCTCCTGTTACAGCAAACGTCATTTAGACATGGAGACAAAATGGTGCAGACTAAACCTGACACCACCTCAAATAGCCATAGCCTTGCAAGGCTTTCTTTGCTCGAGTTCCTTAGAAGGACCTTATACATTGGCCAACATTATCTGTAGCAACAACTATGGTTAGAGTGTAATCAACTGTGAATGATGATTATCCTTCACTGCTGCTAGACTCAGCAGACACTCCTTTGCTAGGTGATCTGGTTTTCATTTTGAATAAGTTTTTATCAAGCCAGCATAAATGACATGAGAATATAAATTATTACCAAATGTCATAATTTTAAATTAGGTCAGGTCAAGTCAGAATTGCTTGTACTACCATTAATATAAATTACAAATTTGCCTTAGTGGACTTTACACCGACAAACATCCTGTCCCTAGTCCCTTGCATTGGATAAGGAACAAATCCCCTAATAGACCCGTTTAACAGGGGAAAACAAATAGAAGGAACCTCAGGAAGAGCAACAGAGGAGGTATCACACTCCCAAGATGAAGAGACATGTAGTGCATGTCGTGCACGTCGTGCACTTGTACATCTATAGGACTCGAGATAAAAAGTAAATTTTTAAAAAAGAATGTTGAATTGACTCATTAGTCCAAACACACAATCCTCTAAACAATTATTGATATCTTGGTTTCATCCAGTTCTTTTATGATGCCATTTGTGACAGTAGCAACCATTCTGATCTGGTTCTTACACGGAAAGTGAGTATTTTCGACCTCATTGTCTTTCAGACCCATACACTTTTTTTCGATATGAGACTTCGAGAGATCCAAATAGGTCCTGGAGCGCAAGAGGTTCACAATTGAGAGGTCCCGGAGCTAGCGCCGGCACAAATTAAGCACTGTATACACGCCAATAAAACTCGCACATTTCATCAGTGTAAAGAAAAATGCATGGCCTCACTTGAAAGAGCCTCACTTGACAAAATTGTGCAAATCTTCAAATGTGCTACTGTGTAAATGGTTAAAAGATCAGACACTATAGGAATCTTACCAAAAGAGAGACCTGTACGCCACTGTATATAAGTATAGCAAACGTTTTAAAAAAAAACATCCCAAGTCTAACCAGAAAATTGTAAAGAAGGCGAATGCGTACATACCCCTGATTTCCAGAAGTTGAAGGGCCTTCATTGCCTGCATCCTTGTCTGAATCTACAAAAACACATAAATTGTCATCAGAATGATAATAAAATCAGCCTTTATGCTAAGTAGGCTGAGTGGTATGTTACCCAACCCAGATGATTAAAATGAAATAACTATTGCACTTTTACACATCCATCCATCATCACCCTATTATCCGGTGGAGTTGTGGAGTCATACTGGAGCCTATCCCAGCACTCATTGAATGAAAGGGGGGAAACACCGTTGACGGGTCACTATTCCATCACAGGACACTTAACTTGCTTTCTTAAGGAACTGGGGATCGAACCATCAATCTTCTGATTACTAGAAGACCGCCCTACCTCCTGAGCTATACATCTGCACATATATTTGACAAATTTCAACATTAGTTTCAATGACTGGCAATCGACCATAATGCCACTGCTATTATCAAAGCAAGTGATTGCTTTGATAAAGAGAAACCTGGAACTATCAGGATTTGGAAGAACTCCCAAATATTCTGATTTATTTTCATACAGTAACAGTCACATGACTCATGTCACTTTAAATCTTGCAAAATAGATATATAATAATAAATGCAAGAACGAATATGACATGCAAAACTTACCAGGCCTAGAAAGTTACACAAGACCCACATAGCCAACGTTAGCATATCTGACAATAATCCTACAAGAACGCCAGGTTTGCTAACAAGCTGAGAGGTTAAGAAACCTGTGCCACATTATCATAAATATTTCTAAAAAGTCACGGGAATTTTGTAGCTTACATAGCTAAAACATTTTTTTACCACTGGCACAGCATTTGTGTGAAAAAGTCTACTCACGTCTCAGAAATACCAAGTAGCGAGACAAGACCAACGTAACACACGAAGAATACTCGACGTCTTGACGCTCAGCTTCATACCAAAACAAGATCGTATCCCTATTCTCTAGATATTTGACAGGCTATACACCAATCTGAGGCATTACTGCCACTAAAGTTTAAACCTGAATTGCACCTTTAAATAGGAATAGGATAGCCATCCACTGTATCACCGACATGGAAGAGAAGGCCTCAATATGGCTGTTGCTCAAAAGCTATGGCATCATAAATAGCTAGCCATCTGGACACAAACTGGGGTATGATCAGCCCCGACTGGATCACCTGGATAAGGAGAAGGGTGTGTGACGTTGAAAGAACCAAAAAATGCGATGATCTCTGGAATATCACTGAAGATGTGTCCAAAAGCGTCGCCAGATGTATTTATACAGATCATTCCTCTTTGAATTTTTGACATAATAGATTAGACAGTAATCCGACTCATTACTGCCACTCCGGTTGAAAACTGAATTGCACCATAAATGAAAGTTCAAAACGGAGTCCCACCTCTGACGACAGGAACAGTATATGTAGAGGACTATATATTTCTGGCAGGCCAATAAAGTGTGGGACTATGAGTGATGTTCCTCCTTCAGCACTTAATGGCAGAGCCCCAGACTCCAATAGACAATCATTAGAGCCATTTAATGGCAAGGTGGGCATGTATTTGGTGGTGCACTA
>OMLC01043265.1:0-13694 GCA_900302585.1 Regalecus glesne | reverse complement strand
GGATGGATGGACTAAATAGATGAATGATCCATCCAACTATTGTCAACTGCTTATCCAAGGTCAGGTCATGAGACTGGAGCCTATCTCAGTGCTCATTGGGCAAAATGCAGGGAAACACCCTAGACATGTCGCCAGTCCATCATAGGGCAGAGCAATTAGAGGAACAGGGTCTTGCTCATAAACAAGCTTCTCTGCAGGTGCTGGGATCGAACCTGCAACCTTAAGCTCGCCATACAGACATTTTGCATAATGAGCTATGCTGCCCCTGGATAAATAAATGAATGAGGGATTACTATCTGGACATTTGGGTCAATGGCTGTTGATGGATGTGAATATGAATAGACGATTGGATGACAGACGGCCAGTTAATCAATTGTGGATACAGAGATGAAGTCTAACTATTTTGAGAGTAGATCGGGCAGATGTATTGGTAAACAGAAAAACGGCCTGATGGCAAGTTGAAGTGACTCACCTGTTGGTGTAGGCTGTGACCTCTGTGGGGTTGTGTTTGAGGCTCTGGCTGTACTTCTCTATGGCTTTTTGGTGTTCTCCCTTCTTCACAAGAGCATTACCCTCCTCTTTCAGAACTTGACCTTTTTTAATATCTTGAGCACTAAGAGCTATGAGGGGAGACAAAATACCAGGACAGGATAGAATATAGAGGAGCAAGGAGAGAGAAAGAAGAGGTGATGAAAGGATTGAGTCAGAAATCCTAAAACATTGCCCTTCGGTAGCGTAGGGGGTTAAAGTGATGTTTAGCGCATCTCTGTGTCATGCAGTTGGGTGTAAGAATTCTGGTTGCGCTGTTTCCAACCACAGCCAGAGGTCCATGGTTAGTGAGTCATAATTGGCTAAAGCTCACTTGGATATAGGGTTTAGATTGGATAAAGTATTCTGGGTTCACTAGTGTCCTCCTCTGGGTCATCTGGGCACCCACGGTTAAGTGAAGGGAAAGTTCTCTGATTCATTCTCCTCTGACAGCCAAGCACTGTGCTTTCCCCGAGAGACCGTGATGTGTTAAATAGTAAGGGCTAGTGGTCATGTGATTTGGAGGAGACACATGCAACGGCTTCCTCCTTCCTATCAATGTTCTAGAGGGGCATCAAAGCAACACAGCCTTAGGCAACTTGGGGAATTCAAGGGGGGGATAAAAATAAATAAATCTTACAACACTTCCTCCATTCCAAGTGACATGAAAAGTATATCATTGTATGTTCTTGATGTAATACCATTGACATCATGATCAGACTACATCACACATATTCTTTTTGTTTGATTTAATTAAAACAATATGACAATGATCACACAAAAAACATTGAATCAGTTCATCTGGAGACATTTGAGACAAACATTTTATCACTCATCAAAGGGACTTCAGTCTCAACTGACTACATCCATCCCCAACCCCACATTACAGTGGCATGATGACTGAAACCAACGATGCTTTCATGTACAAATAAGGCCATTGACTGGTATTTCAATGGTTATCATCATTGTCAAAAGTCACTTGAAGCAAGTATGACTGTCCTCTCTGTGGGTTGTCTAGTTGTGGATCTTCATATAATTATAGAAGCAAAGCTACGATCCACATTTTTTGGTGCAGTGTACACAGAGAAAGTGGTGGTTGTTGTGCATTTTTCTATCAATTTCTTTGTGGTACAGTGGAGTTCCGTTTCTTGATGTGCACCACTTCCTGTAGATTTCTTACAGGAGTGCCCATCTGGTGTCATGTGTTGACAGTTGCTTGATGGGATGTTGAAATACTTCAGATTGGTCTTGATATTATCCACTAAATTTTTCTTTTGGCCACCAGGAGTTTGCTGACCTTCCACCAACTGGGAATACAAGTTATGTTTGGAGAGATTTGCTGTACAGGCAGACAACATGGTTTGTCCATCAGAGTTGGTGCTGCACTTATTGTGAAGGTGATGCCTATAATGTCATGTAACGATGCAAGTCATGCTGGCTTCTTACAGAATGCTAACGTTGAGGCATCGCCTTCCAGCTGATCCTATGGATGGGTCTTGATGCATGCTAAATAATCCAGGTCATATCCTACAAGGACTCACGCCGTGTCTAGACGACACGTCTTTACAACATGTGATCGAGTTCATGGAGAAGGTTCGTCTAGCGCAGCATGAGAAGTCCAAAGCCAGGCAGAGAAAGAAGTTCGACATACTTTCTGCTCGCCAGAACCATCGGCGGATGACGGACCCCCTCAACCATGTGGTATCGATGCACTGTTTAGTAGTCAGCTCAGACTGAAGATATCACCTGTTTGAGTGGTGAAACGTTTCTGAATAAACTTTTGATCCAGATGAACTGATTCACCTTTTTGTGATCCTGTGGATCTTGAGTGATATTGTCCCAGGGTTTTCGGGTGTCTAGATATGGTGGTCTATGGCTCTAATCCTTATAGTAGGGTGAGGATACCAACAGTTCTGTAGACCAAGACTTTTGTTTGGCCCTTTAGATCTCGGTCTTCAAAGACTTTTCAGAAGATTGGGTTCAAGGATGGTCAAGTCAAGTCAATTTTATTTGTATAGCGCCAAATCACAACAAAAGTTATCTCATGACACTTTACATATAGAGCAGGTAAAAGACCAAGCTCTTTGCGAAACCATGATTTACAGAGACCCAACAAGTACCCTTGTGATTCTCTCTTCACATAGATGGCCTCGAATACATCTGTAATCATGTTATAATGTATTAAAAAGGACATGTGTCTTCATGTAAAACTCCAGGATTCAATTTTTTGCATCTAATATCAAAATATGTTGGGAAATAAAGCAGAACAGTCAGCCAGCAACAAAAGAAATTATAGAATACCTAGAAAAAAAGAATTACAGATTTATCAGGGTTTTCACTTAATTTCAAATCCTGAGAGGTCTTCAAGCATGCTCAACAAACCAGTTAAGGACATCATAGGAAATTGAAACAGTTCATCTACCCACGTAGACTGAAAAACAATTCATCACTCATCTAAGTTCAGTAGTCAAGATGCTTATTCCAGTCATTCTAAACCAGCCTTGCTAAAGTACCCCAGCGTGGGTCCCTGACGATTTCGGGCCTCCGGTTCTAAAAAGGTTTATATTCCTTTGGTCACAAAACGCTCAGTTAACCATAAGAGAGACCCTTCCTCCCTTCATTTTCCCATAGAGCCCCTCTTCTCTATCCACAGAGTGAGTGGAGAAGCCGGGTATTCGATGGTACGGTCCAGTGACTCAACTGAGAACCAGGTCTCTTTGAAGCAAATCACATTGCAGTTCCATTTCCAACTGGAAAGAGATCCACACCTGTAGCTCACACAGCTTGTTGTCCAGAGGCTGCACATTAGTCAATAACATGCTAGGGAGTAGAGAATAGTGAGCTCGCCACCTCAGGATCCTGCTAATATACTGCTCTGCTGCACTAGGTCTTACTCAGTTCAGGAAATTGTAAAAGGGTATCTTGAGTGACATCTTGACTGTGGTGAGTGCTTGTTTTTCTTTTATTTAGCAACATTTCATTGTAGGCAATCCTGTTATTTTTGTTGTTAAAACATCTAATGGAGCGGCATGGCTCATTGGGTGGAGCAGTCTTCTAGCAATTGGAAGGTTGCAGGTTCGATCCCCTGTCCTGGAGAGAAGCTTGTTGAGGTGTCCTTGAGCAAGACACTGTTCCCGATTGCTCTGCCCTGTGATAGATTGGCGATCTATACAGGATGTGACCCGCTTATCACCGAATGAGAACTGAGAGCGGTTCCAGGTCCCCGCAACCCGATTTCAGATAAGCGGTTGACAATGGATGGATGGACTACATCTACTGTAAAAGTGGCCTTTTCAGTCTACACTGACAGCCGTTATCCCCATCCTTAATAACAATGCAGTCATATTATGACGGATAAAAAACAGCCTGTATCATATGCAAATTAACATGATTGATAACTAGTACTTAGAAGAAAAGTTTCATCACTCATCTAAGTGACCTCTTTAGTATCAACTGACTGCAGGTATTCCCACCCATAAAAACAGTAGTGGCATAAGGACCAAAAACCAAGATTAGTTTCACATGCACATTTCTGTGATCATTAACTAGTTGTCCTCAACCATGCTCAATAATCTAGGTAAGGATATCACAGAAAGTTAAATTTATCCAGATGAACCCTGGCTTTTGTGATCTCTTTACTTATTGAGCATGCATTAAGATAATGCTATGATTTCAACCATTTTCATATCCTCTGTAAATAGCACTTTGAAACTGCAGTTAACGGTCACAGTAATTTGCATATGAAACCGATTGTTATTTGTGATCATTATGCCACTATATTATTTATAAGAGTGGTGATACATCCAGTCAGTTGAGACTACAAAGGTTACTTAGATAGAAGTGTTATGTTAGAAGAAGTTTTATTTGTCCTTGTATATATATACAATGAAATTTGTTCCCTACATCTAACTCATTCTATTATATGCGAGTAGTTAGGGGTTCGGTGTCTTGCTCAAGGACTTGACATGGTTTCTACAGGGGCCAGGGATCAAGCCACCAATTCTCTGATTATTAGACAACTGCCCTACCTCCTGAGCTATGCTGCTCTGTGATGATGTAATGAAACATTTCTCCCACTAAATGTTCTGTCCAAGTGAGCTGTTAAACTTTTCTGTAAATAACTGATATTTTTTATCAAAAATATCTACATTTAGTGTTACCATATCTCCAGGAATAAAACTATTTGTTAAAACAAGGTTAGTGTGTGCATCTAAAAGTTCTGCACCTCACCATTTTTGTTTGTCTGTCTGGAGCCATTGTGTTGCTGGGAAGGAGGTTTTGTGTTGGCTGCAACCTGCTGGGCCAGCCTCTCTTTGACATCCAATGAGACAGTGGGGATGGGGGGAAGTTTTTCCCTCCATGATGAACCATCTACTTCTGTGAGAACTTTAGTCATCCTGTAATGGTTAAAAAAAGTGAAATGAAGAAGGCAATTGGGATTAATACTATTGAAAAACTGGGATTAGAGAGAACTGATTCTCATTTTCTTCTTTTGTCTTTTTAAATTCTAAATATTACTTGTTGAGAAATTTTCTTAGATCAACAATTTATACTGGGTGATGTTGGGAAAACAGGCTCTCCATCATTCACTTAATGTCCTCAGAAATTAAGTTACAGAAGGAAAGTAATATTAATGACCATAGATAAAATGGGCACTAAAACTGGTCAGCTGATCAACTGAATTCTCAGTACCAACATTTCTATGACCTGGCAAGTTTTCTTGGGTAAGTTTTTAACAAACAAACCCAAGAAATAAAAAAAAATCAACTTCAAAATTAAATATTTATTCAAGTTACTTTGAATAATTGTCAGCCAGAAATATTCCCATTTGCCTTGATGCTTGTGTTTTTTTATTGAAACTTCTCCTCAAGCTTGGTATTGGTAAGCTATTTATATGAACCTTTTCAAATCTGCTATTAAAGCCCATCATTCCACTGAAACTTCTCTATAGTGTTAAATGACCTATTAGCTGTGGATTCTGCACCTCTAGACGTCTTCTATTGGACCTCAGTGCCGCTTTCGACTTCTACACCCATCTACAGACTAGTGGCCACTCATTCAAGGATGATGATGTTCACATCCTTGATAGGGAGGAACGCTGGTTTGAGAGGGGGGTGAAGGAGGCCATTTATGTGAAGAGGGAATGACCGTCTTTGAATAGGGGTGGTGGCCTGGGAGTACACCTATCGGCGTCTTACAATGCCGTGGTTACAAACATTCCCCAATCCTCTGTGAATGGTGCCCATTGTCACTGAATGTGCAGTTGATCACCCAACTCTCATATGAAACCAGCCTATTGTTGCGTGGTATCAATGTACAGTTTATAAGGAGGGGAATGTTTGTTTCTAGCTCAGACTGAAGAAGTCACCTGGTGAGTGATGAAACCTTTCCAAATAAACTTCTGATCCAGGTGAACTGATTCACCTCTTTTTTGTGACTACCTGCTGCTGTCACACAATCAGAATCTTTTGAGTCCTTTAAAACTCAACTTAAGACTCATATTTTTACCTTAACCGACAAATAGTGTCTACATTATGTGATTCACAACCTGTACTGCATGGCGGAAGGGTTTCTGTCTCAATGAGTTAATCAAGCACTTTCTCTGCTGATGACATTTTACATTATAGAGCATATGGTATCAACTAAAGCAAATTATTCTCTCACATCGTTTCTCCTGCTCAATGAATATCTCTTTTTTTCTCTTTTTCCATGCATGTGACCCGAGAGAAGCTTGGGAGACATGTAAATGATGCAACCGAAATGGTCTGGACTACGATGACTGGATTGTTGTTACCTAATATATTTAATATTTTTATCCTCCTAGTGTTGTATGCTGTAAATTGTGCTTTATTCTGTAAATACAACATCCATTGCACAGCTGTCCGTCTTAGGAGAGACCCCACCTCTGTTGCTCTCCCTGAAGTTTCTTCATATTTTCCTCCATGTTAAAGGGTTTTTTAAGGGAGTTATTCCTTACCCTGTAAGGCTTTATAGCTAGTCAAGTGATCCCAGGCACAAGAATTACATTCCACTTAAAATTTAAGCATTGAGTAATGCATTTATCCAGCACATCTTACAATGAGGAATCAGGCATCGCTTCGTTGTCTTGCAAAAGGACAAAACAAAAGGAGGATTTTAAGGGATCAACCCAACAACTGTCCATCCGAACACTAGGGTCAGGGGGCCTCACAAGTACCTGTTGGCGCCATCATGAGCTGCTGGTATGTTGCAGTCCACCTGAAGGGCTGTCTTGTAGTCCACATAGGCCAGACGGTAGCGCTCCAGAGCTTCATATGCTGCAGCTCGACGGAGGAGTGATTTAACACCAAATGGCACAAGCTCCAAAGACCTAAAATCAATTGACACATTTACAGAAAAAGGCTTACCAAATGATACCTGGAATACACTTAAATTCCTGCATCATTAATAATAAATCAATACTATCATATAAAGGCAAGAACCATAGTTTTCTGACTACAAATGTGAGGCTTTACTGAACACCTCCCAGTAGCAGACAATAAAAGACATTGGTTGCAGTGAGACACACCTATTCAAGAACAGTATGAGACTGGTGTTATAGTAAGTAATCCCCAGCAGCAAACAGTGGAACAGTACAGTACTTGGTGATGGGGCTGACCCTCATACTATGAAGCTTTAAATTGCTGCCACAGTAACCAAAGCCAAAAATCAGTAATTGAATAGATTTATTATTTATTACTATTCCCATTTCTCCTCAAAAAATAGACGAGGGAATAGTCAAATAATCATTATGCATCAACATCAGTTTCATTTTTCTTCATCAGGTGTTTCAGTTTTTTATCAGTTCTTAAAAGACATAGGTACTTTCAGAAACCCAATCTATGCTCAAGCTCTCATCTAACTTTGAGACAATGAGTTGAATCATTTGACAGGCTTACAGCTTCAGTTATCAAGATGTCCAAAACTTCAAGCAGCTGGATAGATTTCAACATTTGCCAAATGACCATCAAAAAGAATTCCCAGGTATGCAAAAGGAAACTGGCACATCACAACTCTACATCTATTTTATTGAACATGAAAAGTCAAGATAAAATGACAGAGAACTGTTGTATCTAACCATAACCATGTTAAAAGGGAGGGGTGGTGATAATGAAGAAAAAAATGGAAAGAGTCTCAATATACATTCTCATGCCTTGGCCTGCACTTACACATTACAGTCTTTAACGCACTCTCCACAGTTTCCATCCTTCAGGTAGCTTGCTGCACGGTTTGAGTAAAGGATACTCAGATCCTCTGCATTCTTTTTACCTGAATGGGAGGCAGATGATTTACCAGAAATAAAACAACTAACTTGTAAATCCCCACCTCTAAATGCTTCAATTTAATTTCACTGTATAGTGAAAAGTCCAACCAAAGGGCAGAGGCAGATAACAATGGATGATGGTGATACACAAGAAAAGCAAAAACAATCACACCATAAATAAAGAAATAGACAGCCAAGAAGCAAGAAAATAACATCACTCAATTCACAAAATTGATAGAAAAACCAATACATTCAGAGAAATATGGTGACAGGCACAGAACTGAAGGCAGAGACAAAGTGAGGAAATTATTTAAAAAAAGACTCAAGGTAAGTTGGAGAGGCAGGCAGACAGAGTCAAAAGAATTAGGTAGTAATAAAGATATGCTATGATATTTGAATACCTAAACCAAGGGAAAGTCTGGTACTAAACAGCCCAGCTAGGCTGGACATCGAGTTAAGTCAAATCAAGACAGAAAAAAGTATAGAAAGAAAACAAGCCAGATGGACATACATGTGATTATTACCTGTCTTTTCCAGCTCTTTGATAGCCTGGCTGTACAGATCAGCAGCCTCTCCATACTGACCCTTCTTGAAAAAATCGTTACCAGCTTGCTTCAGGTCCATCCAGGATCTGGATCTGCGTTTCTGAGGCATCTTATTTAGCTTTCTGTAAACAAGGTTGGATGACAATGCAACTACAGCATGAATTTTCACCGAGATAGTACATGTTATATAGCCAACATATTTGTAATGTCATAATTGTTAGATTAACACCCCCAACCTCTTAAAATAGCTGAGGTCATGCCTATCCAGTTTGAGAACGTCACATTAATACTTGGCTTTAAATTAAATGACAAAAGGTTTCTGTATTAGTCAGTGTCAAAGAAATTCATATAACCTTCACTTTTACCGTTGATGAATGACAAAGGACGTCTGGGTTTTTTTAACCAATAGAGAATGTAAAAAAACTGTATAAGACTACCAATGTGACAAGCCAAGACTCAGCGAAAGATTTGTCAACAAGTAAACCCAGCATTTCATTGGATTTCAAGTCATGGTTTCGATACTGGAGCTAAGTTAGACGGTTAGTTAGGCTAGAGCTAATGTAAATAAAACTGTTCGCTAAGTACAATTACGTCGTTTTTAAAAATAAAATAACCATGCCAGCTGACATTAACGTTGGTGATGCCCTAAAATTTGCTTTAGGCTCTATTTACCCACAAAACAAAGTATCCCTCTGCCAATTCTCTAGTTCATGGTGTAGTAATTATAATTCGTGGGTTAGCTTGCAGCTTTGGTAGCAATGCTACTTCCTGTTTCAGCATAAGAAAAAAGGGGTTTGAACGTAGCCACTGAGCTAACCTTACAGTTTCAATTACGGCTAATGCTCACCACTAGCTAGCTAGCGCACACTTACCGGCTGCCGGCTTTAAACAGGTAACACCGTCACGGTTAGCAAGTCTGCAGTTAGAAGTCCTCTTCCTCCAGAGAATCGATTGAGTCAAAAAGACACGTACAATGTTTGATTTTAAGAGCGTCTGGTAATATTCTCACCCCTCAGTACGTCCCTTCTGCTCAGAGACATGAGGTTCGTTGTGACGGTGTATGAGAGACGTAAAGGGGAGGGAAGAGTGCTAAGGAGGAACTTACTGGTCAGATCTGGCAAGTTCTTCAAAGCGCGCACACGTCGTGCGTGTGTGTGTGTGTGGGCCTAGTAGACTGAGAGCAGCAGTTGTTCGGTCTGTGTTGGAGAAAGTAGGTCGAGCAGATTGGGTTTTAATCACCAAGTCTTAGGGGTGTTGATTACGAAATTACATGTTTTTCGTCTTTTTTTTCGTCATTTGAATTGCGGCATGGACATTAAACCGAGAGAATTATTTCTACAAATCTGTAAATATGTATTGGAGGATCAAAACATTTCTCTAAATATGCTCTCTCACACATCGCACCTAATTTGTGGTACCATAGTTTTTCTTCTTTTGACATATTTGTAGTCTTTTTTAGCTACTATACAAAAACCTAGAACAAAGACACAGAAAAGAACACATCAATAAGTATTAAAAAGGCTCTTGAAAAAAAATCAAAATATGCAGATATTAGTGGTACATTGCTGGTTTTATAACTGTCTGTTACATCATGTGTTTTTAAAGCAGTACAGCTTTTTTTATGACAAGCATGTACATGCTCAGGGGAACATCAATTGTATCCCACATACAAGAGTTCCCTTATTACATATTATGATCAATGAGTAAAACAAAATAAAACAAGAACAGTAGACTACAAAACTGTCATGAAATCATTCCCCTCCAAAAACTTCATAAATGAGTCCCCCCCCCAATTCTTTACTAATGTGTTATAATTCCTTTCAATAACATGTGTAAGATTTTTCCAATGCAAGGCTTTGCAGTAGCCCCTGTGGAAATTATAAAAATCTGCAATGTAAGCATCAACCCTGTCTGATATTGTTGGACTATACTTACACCTTAAGGTCAACACCATGTGTGAAAAGATACCTGCTCAGTTCTGCATTTTGCTGTAAAGAGCAAGATCAGATAGTAGAACCCAAACCCGCAGCTCTAAAAAAGAAACTCAGCTTTAATATGGATTTATCTGAAATACAGGGACCTAGGCGCTCTGATTTAAGCAACATTATGTTGTTATACATAGTCGACTGCTGACTCATCACAATCTATGTTCTTGTTAAAGAGGATAACAAGCAAAGAGCTGATAAACAACTGTGGAAATAGAAACCAAAACTAGACAACTTCTCCCAAGTTTAAGGTACAAAAAGACGCCATCTAAACTGTTGGGCAGATCAGCTTGGGACACAGACCTGGATTGTAGTGTGTGGCTGATCTCCGGAATGCATTCTGAACTTTGCTGCTGCAGCTAAGTATTCTCTGAGTGTAAGATATCCATAAGATCACTAGGAATCTTATCTCTTAAAAGTCTCTTGTTCTTATTCTGAAATCTGTACCCGGCAGAGGTAACGTGTCTGAAAGGACTACCTCAACAATTTGGGGGCTCGTCCGGGATTTCAGAAAAGGCAAGATTATTTGGTTTGACCAGTGAGAAAGGACGAACAGACACGAGTGGCGCCGAAACAAAAAGGTCAACAGAACCTGTTTTATCGAATCTGCATTATTGAATACTCCAAATTATTCCGTGTCCTAAGTCTGAGTAAACATCGTGTCTCTAAATTAAAAGAGAATATAACGGAGAAAGGTTTATAAGGAAGGAAAAAGAGAAAATAGTGTGTTAATTACTCCAAAGAAAGGAGATGTGTCCTTGGGCATGGTAGCCCCCACAGATCTCTGACGAGAGACTGATTGACCGGGTTAGAGGCCCGGGGATGTGAGGACCCCCGAATCCCTCCGTTGAGTTATCTTGAATAACAAGACACGGTTAGTCTGATACAAGGAAGTGAAGAAAAATGAAAGAAGATTTTTGGAAACTAGAGGTAGGGGACCTAACGTCCGAGTTCTTAGAGAATATAGGGAAACCATAGGGAAAGTATAGGGAAATACAAAAGAGCTTTGGGAAAATAATTCTTGTGGGGAAGGGACGAGGAGAAACAGGTAAAGTACTGGCAGGTTTGGGTAGATGACGACAAGTGAATTAAAAGGCTGATGTGTGGTGTGAATCTTAAACACCCAGCGAAAGACCGCGGGTCCTTCATAAAAGGTCTCGTAGAAGCTTGTCTGTTGGTCACACTCAGTTTGGTCACAAGAACCATTCACTGGTATCTGGATGGTTGTACGATTGAACACTGGAGATCTTAACAATCAAAAGGAGGTCCTACCGCGTAGGGGAATATCTATAATACAGAAAAGATAACTACAAAAAAAAGAAGTGTTTTCAAATAAAAATTGGTGTTAGGTGTAAAGACGCAGGAAAGTCAGTGGAAACCCATAAAGAACACGCTAAATACCAATCTAGACTTGTGAGATTATGATGTGTATGATAAGTGAGAATTGGGGTAGTGGAGCATTTTCTCCAAGATAATTTAACACCTTGTGCCATACTATCGGTATTTCTAGTATTTCTTAGTATTTCTAACAAAGAGGTTTGCAGAGTGCTTTTTCAGAGTGGCTAGATTTGCAGAATAAATATGGAGGTATAGGAGGGTTTTAAAAGTTGTGATTTCCTCCAGCCTTTTCCAGTGCAGCTGTGACTGCTCTGAGTTGGGCAGCCAAATAGTAACCCTGGAGGAAAGGGAGCTTTAACCCACCACTGTCATATGATAAGTATAACAGGGTCATGTGCAGTCTTGAGCATCTATCATTCCAAATAAAGTTTTTAAGAGGGTTTTTTTTTCCTTTTACCAAAGAAATTACCAGGGGGAGCGAGTGGGACCTGAATAATCATCCTTATTCTCCCTATTGCTGCAGAAAACTTACATTTTCATCTCGGAGACTTGTTTCTGAGACATTGTGATGATGTTAATGTCAGCATAGTGACTTACAATTTGCTACTCTGTAAAACAATTGGAATAAATACCCTAACCATGTTGAAATCTGTAGTAAATTTTTGTCATTCATTCTACAGCCACAAGATGACACTGTTAGAAAAGCTGTCTCAGAAATACAGAATTCAGGAAAACATCTTGTGTTGCTTTATTTTTAAAGAGTCTCATTTTGTTTAATCCTTCAGAAATAAAACGTGAGAATTGTCATAGTGTCAGTGACATTTTTCTTACATTTGAGTGAAGCTGTGGTGAGACAAAAGCTGAGTGGCTATGTCTGTGTCATTGCAGTCACAAGTGTCTCCCTGTTGGCCTGGAATTAAATCCCACCAAGACTCAGGCCTTCTGTATGTCCTCTATATTGTCTCCCTCTTGATCTTTATATGTAAAAAGTCAATAAAATACTGATGTTAGTGGGCTACCATCTCACCTTGGGAATAATGAAGGGGGTTGTTTAGCTTTTGGACTTAGATTCAGGATTAGGTAAGGGAAATGAATAAGATCATCCATCCATCCATCCAATCATTGTCAACCACTTATCCAAAGCTAGGTCATGAGGATCTAGTACCTATCTCAGTGCTCACTGGGGAATCATCCTGGATAGGTTGTCTGTTGATCATTGGGCCGAGCAGTTAGGGAAACAGTGTTTTGCGCAAGGATGCTTCCACACACTTTTCTGCAGGAGCCAGGATCAGATCTGAAAGCTTCTGCTCACTGGACGATGACAATACCCACTGAGGTATGCCGCCCCTTTATGATCATGCATGTCTCAGTGAAAACTAAAACTAAGTTTGAAAAATATTGGTCCAAGGAAGTCTCTCACATGTTAATGAAAATGTGTTTATGGGTTTCATCGCCAACCTCTTCAAGTTCAACTGCATTCCTTTAGTTTAGATGGTATCATGGACCTTGAAAGCAGTAGGGCCTAGGCCCTATCTAGCCTTGAACATCAAATGTAAAAAATGTGAGTTCATCGCTAGCCACGTCATACACTGGTTCCCTGTGGGCCTCCACACAGCAGCAAATTCAGTTATCCAAAACTGTGTTGGTTAATTTGGTCATGATGTGAACTGAATTTTCAAACCAACTCAGCTCGCCCCATACTGCTAATGTTGAATCCCTACTTCATTGTTTGTCTTGATGCATGATCAATAATCCAGGTAGGGAAATCTCAAAAGAGGTAAATTTGTTCAGCTGGATCAGAGGTTCATTTTTGAAACGTTTCGTCACTCACCAGGTGACTTCTTCAGTCTAAGCTGAAGGCAAACATCCCCCTCCTTATAAACAGTACCGTGATGCCACACAGCGTGTTGAAGTATCCTTGAGCAAGACGTTCCCCTAATTGCTCTGACCCGTGATGGTGACCCTTCAAGGGTGCATCCCTGTCCCTCACCCAATTGACAATGGATGGCTGTATGA
>OMLC01043264.1:0-14698 GCA_900302585.1 Regalecus glesne | reverse complement strand
GTTTGTGCCTATTGACTCGATCCTCGAGGTGGACCAACTTTTGGTACCGTGTGCTTTGGAGTTTGAAAGCAACAGAGATACAATGTTTGTCTGAAACTCTCGCTACATACGGAATCACCACCGGCCTATGCTCAGGCAGCTGTTGTCCTTCTCCTCTCTTTGGTTGACTGGTGCTTGAGTGTCTTCTTGGCTTTGATGAACACCAAAAAGCGGTTTTATGTAGACGTTGAGATGTGAAAGTTCTTTGCGTGAAGTCAAAACATGAGTAACGTACTCGAGAGGAATTACTTAACATGTTTAAAATGAATGCAGTCAAAATGATGAAAGGGGGACGAGTGGCGTGAGATGAGCTGTCGACTCGGTATGTGCAGTGATACACTGTGATGTGTACCAATGACATGCACATGTAGGGTTGGCTTTACATGTGCAGTTGTGTGTTTATTGAAACATCCACATATGTCAGTCTTGGTTTTCAGAATGTGGGGAAAACAACTTCTGCCAGATCAAGTGAAAGCTGTGTCAATAGTAAATAAGTTGATACCAAGCCCAATTTCTCTGTTAAAGGTGATCTACAGGAACTCTTTTTGGTCTTGGTTCATTACATACTTCTGTCTTTTTCCCCTTCTCTTCTCTTCCGGCCTCCCTCCCTCAGACAAAGGAGGCCCAGGTGATGGTAGCAGAGATGGAGCTGTCCAAAGTGGATAACAAGACCAAGCTTGAAGCCACACTGCAGGAGGAGGCAGCCATACGCCAGGACAACAAGGACAGGGAGCTGGAGAGGCTGGCTGATGCTGTTGAAAAGGCTGCCAGGGTAACGACCAATGGCTTCATTCAATCTAGCCCATAATACTGCCGAAGGCAATGAAGATTTACCAAGATGCATTATTCATCTCCCTGAGTGAATTGATTCCCTAGCCTCTATTTTAAGATGCACTGATCTATTCTAGTCGACATAATCTATCTCTTCAAGTGCCCATCACAACACAGCGTCTGCAGTTGGAGAAATGGTTGCTAGATACACGATTACCAGAATCCGATTGGCCATGTAGGTTTTCACTACATGGAGTTGAACTCGGGTTTCATGGCTCTCACAGGTAATTCACATAGAAGGACAGCACAACAATCTTCAGATATATACTCAAGGATCGACTCTAAACAGGCAAAAATAAGAGGTGGTGGTGAAGCCTCGTGGTGCAGAGAACGTATCAAAGATATTGAGATGAATGTTAGCAGGGGAGGCAGCAGGGGATGAAAGCGTACCAGTATATGTACAATTTACATTACAGTATATCAAGATCTATGGTTTGAATTTTACAATGTTAAGCATTCGTTTGAATGACAGCCTGTGGAAAGAAATTGTTGTTGTTTTTTGTATCTGGTTATTTTGGCGTTCAGTGCTCTGTAGCAGCGACCAGATTAGTGCCATGTTGTGTGGAAAATCATCAGTTAAATGGGTCAAAACTCCTTTTTGTTTATTGTCAAACAATAGGCGTTCACATCTATAGTTCTGGTCAACTTAAACTGTCAGAAACCAATAGCAATCACACGTTGAACATGTTGTGTAAACACAGCTACTGATCATGGCACTGACCTATGAAGGCATCCGTGTGTGTGTGTGTGTGATGGCAGGAGGGTGAGCTGGAGCAGGATGTGGAGAGGGCCAAGAGGGAGCAGGGAGGTGAAGAGCCAGCCCTGTCAAAAGTGGATGGGGCCATTGATTCAGAGACACTCAGAGACACAGCGCCTGTCCTGGAGGGCATCAAGGTAAATGCCTGCCGGTGTACAGTTACCTCGTCTTTGGTTTTCAAAATGGTAACCAAAGCAAAATGCTCTACAGATGATGTTTTTAATCACAGAAAGTTGAATCCGTTCATCTGGACACGATGTTCAGTGGGACAAACATTTCATCACTCGTCGACATGACTGCTTCAGTCTCAACTGACTGCAGGTATCCCCCAACCTTCTGAAAAGTACAGCCGCTTAGTGACGGAAACCCATGATGGGTTTCAAATGCAAATTGGTGTGCATTTACATTTTGCTCACTCTGTATGTGGCGGGAGTGTCGGAACACTTGAGATGCGTATTTTTCCAAACACTGCATCTCAATTGCTTTCAAACCGCAAAAGACACTGCACCAGAGATTGTGACTGAACACAGAACCTGGAGACAGACGTAGTCCCAGGGGCATTTTGAGTTATTCAGATTCTGAAAGTGTAGCTCCTAAGCTTGCCAACAATGTGTAACACATGGAAATCTGGTAGTATCTGAAGAAGTTGTGGCCGTTTGAAAGTCGGCACATCTCAAGAGCTGAAAGGTTTAAAAAGGCTGCTAAAGGATTTGCAGTTCTCACCTCTCTCTCTCCTGGCCAGGGAGCACAATGGTCCTCATTAGCATCTCATTTAGATAAGCCATACCCTCTTTCATGGACAGACAGTGGTCTGGTGGGGCAGAAAGTGTTGTCGTGGTTACGGATATTCTCCAGGTCGCTGTCTTTATCCCCTTCATATGTTAGTGTAGATATGGCGTCTGATGTCCTACGGTCCAACTCTTGAGCTGCGAGGCCAAGAGACTCTTCATCATCATCTTCGGCTAAGGTCGGCTCTAGATTATGGATCTTTTCCAATGTGGCACAGTCCCTTCTGTCCTCACTGCACTCATCCTCAGAATCAGATGTGAGGTCGGCTTGTGCAGAAGATGCAACCGGCTTGTCGAAGAAGTACTTCAATACATTTTCACTATAACCGCCACATCTGCGATGTTCTTGACCTCGTCCATCTTCGTTCACTGATGAAATCAGATGCAGTGTCGGTTTCTTATGCGATGGCCCGGCGTTACATTGCCATGCGGTTTGCCTCTAACGTGCAGCTGATTGGGCGTAATGAGAACAAAGGAACACCTGGATGACCAACAGAATGGCCCGAATGGAAATTAACAATATTGGCGCACACCACCCCCAACAAAGGAGATAATTTCCTGAAAATACAGCCGATTACAAACACAAGATGTATCCTTTTAAATCAACCCAAACTGTTGTTTGAAACACTGGGTGACTTCTCCAGGACCCCAACTTGCACTTTCTGCAAAAAATGAAAATCACTAATTTTTGGGAAAAAAAATCTCTTCTTTGCTCATTTCCGCCAACGTTAATTTCCTGACTTGTCTCTCAAATCCATAGCCGGTCACAATAGGTCTGCCCCAAGGATCAGGCCCCTTGGTACTTGCAGTCAGTTGAGACTGAAGAAGTCACAGAGATTAGTAATAAAACATTTCTCCCACTAAATATGTCCCGATGAAGTGATTCAGCTTTTTGTGATCGTGTCGAGTGTTATTGAGCATGTACACAGTGTACTAGAGTTGACTTCTTTCTTCATTTCTTCTAAAAGAGTCAAGGCAATGTGGTAATGCGTAGCACATGACCTCTCTGTTTCCTGCCCTCCATAAGAAAGCCTGATATTTAAAATTTGAACTGAATGTCACCTTTTTGCCCTTTTTTTCTAGTACTCTGTGGTCAAAATGATCCCTTTTGGTAAATTATGGTAAAAAAAGAACTAGGCTTGAAATAATTCTTGAACTGGTTGTGTTCCAGAACTAGTAGTGTTTTTCCAGACTAACCGTAAAAAGACATTTTCTTTATAAACTGTTTTTATATTACTTGTGGTTACTAAAAGCGCCAAATTAGCTTTTAGCTGTCGTCAAGCTACGTCCTTTGTGGAGAATCATTCGTCTCTTACACGTTCAATGTGAAAATTCTGTCTGTTGTGTTCCTGTTACTGTTCATCTCTCTTAACCAATGAATTTGCCACTTCATCCTTCATCATGCAGTTTGAAAGGTTGCAGACGTTCCTGCGCATCCAGGTTAGGTTTATGCTGTCTCCTCCATCATGACCCTGTATCCCACCTATATTGGTTTATTCCTGCATGTGACTGGCCTTTTTCTACACGCTCCTTTAGACCCACATCTGGGTCGGACGGTATTGGAGAATAATTCAGGTGTTAGTTTGAATCTACTTGGAAGCACCAGATGAGCGTGGCTGCCCACACAGGAAGATACTATGTATTGATGGGCTATTTGGAATTCCATTTAAGATATTTTCCTGTGATTGATGTCTCTAGTGAGTCGAAAACCACTTTAGTCAGAATCAGTAACAGAGATGCCTTGCTGATGACCTTACTGCATCCCTACCTCTGTGGTTAAGGCTCAAATAGTAACATTAAATGGACGGTCCTCTCTCTCTCTCTCTCTCTCTCTCTCTCTCTCTTTTCCAAGGGGAAAATTATGAGCATTTGGCTAATGGCTATTGGTAGCCTCTAGTCCAGGCAGACATAGTACACACCACTTCATCTATTGCTTCAAGTAGGCTCAACAAACACTCAGTATATTTTACAGATCTTTTATGAGCCTTGCCTGTGTGGACTCCTCAATCTGTATTTGTCAGTTCCCGTAGGGTTGTGTCTCGTACTGTGGTTACTGCTCTGTTTCCCTGTTCTATCAGACCTTCAGCTTCCTCAGCATTCCCTTGTCTTGTTTTCAGCAGGTTCTGGGTAGTTGTTTTTTTCTAGCACAGGTCTTATCACCCACTGTACTCTCCTGCCTCCATCTTTGACCCTGTCTTTGTGTTTGGTTTGGCCACTCGTGGGTTACAATTTGTCTGTGTTATGTATTTATGTATTTATCTATGTATTTAACGGTGCCTGGCTTCCAGAAACACGGTTTTCCACCTTTCTCCTGCGGTGTGTGTGGGGACTACAGATCTATAACAGGAAAATATATATTGGAGAATGATATGGCTAAAAGCTCAGCACTAATGTCCCGTTTTCCTTCTCCTTTCATTCCATAAGATCTGTGGCACTGTAATCTGAGCAAATTCATAAACACACCACTGTGGTGGCTCCCTCTGAAGAGACACTCCACTATGGAGTTATTCTTCCACAGTGGCCCCCATGTAAGGCAGTTAAAATCAAGGAAAGGAAAGCTTTATTTATTTTCCCTTGTACATACATAGACTGAAATGTGCTCCCTGCAGTTAACCCATCCTATTGTATAAGATCAGTGAGCAGCTGCAGTGCCGGGGACCAACTCCAGCTCCACTTTCTATTGCTTTGCTCAGGGGCACAGGCCGGAGTATTATTAACCTGAACCGGGATGTCTTTTTGATGGTGGGAGGAAACTGGAGCACCCAGAGGAACCCACACAGACACATTGAACATCCAAACTCCACACAGAAAGGAGCTGGGACGGGATTCGAACCCAGGACCTTCTTGCTGTGAGGCAACACTGTTAACCACTGTGGCATATGTAAAGGAAATGTTGCATATTTAGCGAACCACCAAATCATCCTCATTCATCTTCAACCACACTGATTCGCCATCTTGATCAGTTAAAAAAGTATAAGAAAGTTAAATTTTCGGTCTTCAAGCGCAGAATGCTGTTTTGATGGAGCACGTTGTCATATTCGGGAACTGTGGTCTTTATGATATAGCTGCAGGGTATTTCCTCCTCGATCAAATCACCTTCTCCCTAATGTGCTCTCAATGACATGCCACAAGTGAGCCATAGATATGGTCTCTCATAGAACACTGAAGATGTCGAGCCAAATGGCCCTACATTGGCAGCAGGGTAGCACAGTGGTTAGCATGCTGGCTCACAACAAGAAGGTCCTGGTTAGAATCCTGTCCCAGGTTCTTTCTGTGCAGAGTTTGAATGTTCAATGTGTCTGTGTGGGTTTCCTGTGGGTGCTCCAGGCTCCTCCCACCATCAAACTAAACAACGTCCAGGGACTGCAAAGGCAAATTACTTTGAAGCTATAAACTGGTGCAGTGCATCGAATGTGTCATTAATGCAAAAGCTGCACATGGTCCCTTAAAGAAAACGCTGCTTCTTAATTCAGCTAATAAGACCCATTTCCAAGGGCAGCATCGATACAAATTGACAAAACCTTGCTTGCAGAATTATTGTGTCGTTTAACGAAACTTATTTTCATTTAGATAACCCTCATCGGGAATGGCGTCACCTTTGCCCTGTGGTGTGCTGCTATGAATTTCTCACGGGACGTGCTCTTTATCAGAATGAGAGAATGAGGTAGCTCGGTCAAAATAGCACAAGCAGTAAAAGGCAGGTTCTCATTCTCATTTTTGTATGGGGAAAGTGCCCGTTGCCACGCCATCCCCCGCTACTACGGAGTTATCTCTCCTGGTGCACATTATCTTTAAACGTACCAGATCCAGAGTTTTTTGGGAGTCAAGTAGGGGATTGTGCTTCAGACAGGTGTCTCAAATGCTCTGTAATCTTGTCGCAATCGTGTTGAGCTGAATAGAAGAGATTTGATTTTTTTTTTTTACCTTTGGATTTCCGTGTGGGTATTTTTGGAGCAAAGCTCATTCATGTGTTTGCCTTCCAGGGAGAGGAGATCACCAAAGAGGAAATTGACTTGTTGAGCGATGTCTGCTCCAAGCTTAAAGAGCAGAGGAAGCTGTTGACCCTGGAGAAAGAGGAACTGGAAGAACTCAAGGACGATGTCCAGGAATACAGTGAGGTACCCAGCAATTACAAGGCCGACACAGGGTTGTGTGTTTTTGTGTGAATTCACAACTTTGTATATTCACAACATGTGTGAGTGTACGTTTCTCCCTGCATGGAGACGGTTTCTTGTTGATGTTTGGGCGAAGGTTGTGCCTCCCCTGCTTATTTCAGCTGCTATGTCCACCCTCTAGCATCGTATTTTGCTCTCACACATTTTACACATCTGGAACTATGGTGGGGAATGAGTAGTGGGGAAATTCTGGCTAAGTTTTTGCTGTGGTTTCTAAATTAATCTATTGGACCAACTACTGTACCATAGCATTGCACACTATCCATTTAGTTGGCCGATTTTATTCTGAAACTCAAGTTTGCATGTGAAACTCTGAAAGACGGAGAATTAAATGATGAAATTGCTTGTTTCCTGACAAGGTTGTTATTGCCATCGCTAATGTTTTGTAAGTATACTTGTTGCCTGCCTTGCACATGTTTGTCTATGTGCATGTTCATGTGCTTTTCCCAGGACCTGGAGGAGATCAAAAAAGAGCTCTCAAAAACTGGTGAGGAGAAGGAAGTGGAGGAATCCAAGGCCAGCCAACGACTCTCCAAAAGGGTCAATCGCATGATCGGCCGCATTGACAAGATCATTGGAGAGCTGGAGAAGGATAAGGTGGCTTTGGATGGGCAGATGGATAGTGGAACCACTCCACCTGTTGGGTAAGAGCTAAGAATTGTGTTTTCATTGAGGGAAAACACAACCGCGACACATTTCCGACATGGCTCTAAATACATGGGTTTCTTGTTTACAAACATTGCGCCTGCGAACGCCAATCCGGGTCAGAAAGCCATCTACCCTAATAGAATGACTATCTGAACGCCCACTTTAAATGTATCGTTTATTAGTTTTAGTTAGCCTAATAATCCCCCATCTGTAACCAGGAAGGCTTGCACATATTACCAAACATACCTTTTCCATATTTGAGCCTTTGTCTATCTGATATCTGACGTTGAGATGTGAAGCTGCTCGCTAAGCTGCTAGCTATGTTTATGTCACTTCACCACCTGCCACTTTTGAGACGCACACAGTCACAAAACACTGCACATACTGTACAGACTAGTAGATGTTCAACATGGATTATGTGGGAAGCCTTTGTGCCCCTGATCGTGCCGACTACAACTAAAAACTGAAACCCAACAAGCAAGCTGCAACTTTTCTGAATGATATTGTTTAGACCTTTGGTTGATCAACAATCTGCATTGAAGTTGAAAGGAGATATTACTGAATAAATTATCAAACCGACACATCATAACAACTTAAACTAGCTAGCACTAGCATTGCTAGCTACTGCTAGCGTGCTATCAGCTAGGTGCTGGTTACCACCTATTTTACTAAACTAAAGCTGCACCACTGACATAGTAATTGATGAATTAACATGGACATTGACCGGTCATGCAGTGTTCATCTTACACTTGTTGGCAGATCAATTGGATCAAAATGTGCACTGCATACACTCTCTTCTCCTTGGGGACCATATGAATCCCATGGTGCCCTACGTATAGCTTGAAGACATAAACACCATCAGTTCCTGGCCAATTGATGCCTCCTCCTGAGTATACTGAACATCCTGATCCCATTACCAGCTCTGTTAGTACAGTTCACAACACAACAACTACTTGTCATTTGGCCTTCGTGACACTTCCTCCACCGCTTCTACACAAAACCTTCCTTCTTTCTGCCTCGGGTTTGCGCACACCAACCATGATGACGGTAGCTGAGAAACCCATGTATGCTATTTGAAGGAAATCATTATGATAGGATGTGTGTTGATTTTTGAAGACAGCTGCCTGATATTTGCTGCTGTGTTAGTATTTGTAAAGCTTTTTATCAGCCAATGGGGTGCTATGAGTAAACCCTTCAAAGACTGTAATATGAATAACAGAGATATCATCTGTTATAACAGTCAATATATCTCCAGTTCCAGTGTTTGGTGATGGTGCGTTGATACCACAGCTTTAAAATCACAACTTTCAATCTGGGACAAAAGTCCTTGTAGCCTGAGTCACCACATGTCTGGGAGCAATGACAAAAGAATTAGCTGAAAGGGAATTTAGATTTGTTTCTCTTCAACTGGCTCATTTGGTTAATGTGAAATAAAGGCCATCCAAGTAGGAACGCTCACATTAAAATCAATGTTCAAATTCTCAAACTCCATTAGAGGCAGGTCTGATTGGTGTGACACTGAGGAAGGGAGCTTTGCACCATTTCATACACCGCATTAATTGTCTTTGGTGGTCACTCTTTGAATAGAGATGGCCATTATTGCTCTCTGTTAGAGTGAAAGCTGGGAACTGGTAAAATATCAATCAATTTAGGAAATCTCTATTTAAAATACATGGTAAATGCTATGTTTTGGTTTAAATCTAATTCTGTGGGCTTTGGTTATCAGGCGCTATCGTGAAATGATTTTGCATCATCTTCATCAACATCCTCATCATCATCATCGTGATAGTAAAGCAAATTTTTCCCCAGGAACAAGGAAAGTATTCAATTACGTGTAAAAAAAAAACCAGTACTAATCTATTCAAATTTCACAGATTATTCTTTGATAAGTATAATGACACAAACAGGTAAGAGGAAAGGGTAAAGTGCTTCCCATTTGCTGCTGGCTTGCTAATTGCTAACATTGCATAATGGGTTGTTAGCCATCAACTGGTAAAATTCGGAAGGGTTTTCTTTCTTCTTTTTTTTTGCTGTGCGTCTCCCTTAGTTTTAGCTTCCGTCTCTGATCCCCACACTGAGATGCTCCCCGCCAAGTTGCTGTGCACCTCCTCTGCTAAACTTCCATTTTGTTCACATGCATGATTCAAATAACATTAGAATACAATTAAATTAGCGATATCTGAAAAAGTCAACTAGGTAGTTGTCCTGTCCTGACTTGATTCATCACGGATGTTCATAACTCGACACAACTTTCCTCCCCTCTCAAAGATTAATCAAAACCTGATTTTGTCCAAGGATGATTTATCAGAACATTGAAGACAAAATTCAAGTGGAATTGTTGTTTAATTGTAGCCATTGCTGCATTTCAGTGTCCGTTACCTCTGGAGCCAATTTTGGCCAGTTTCCACGCCAATAATCGAATGGAATGGAATCGAAAATGAAATGACAAATGTTTATCGGTATGATCTGGAATCATTGACTGCAGCATGTAGGCTTTCGTGGGCATGGCAGAATGGATAGATCCCCCAGCTTCTCTACTGCTTAACCTCCTGTCAAACCAAGTAACCGTTTCCTGTATGCAGTCTATTCTACACCTTCAGGGAGAACCTCATCAGCATCAATGAGCTCATCACCATTATGCGGCAGATACAGAACATTCCGGAGCACAAGCTGCAGAGCATCGCCGACGCCCTCGACGACAACAAGGACGGCAAGATCGACATCGACGACGTCATCAAAGTATGTCGACGGGGCCGGAGGGCGTTTACTCTGCCTTCGTGTCGTTTTCTGAAAATTCTTCCATGTGTGTTTGTTTTGAGTTTCTTTTAAAAGAGGGACTCTCGAAGAAAAGACACATGACGGACAGAGGAAAGGGCGAGGCAGGTTCTCTGTGTGAACCGTTAATCAGCCTCCATTTTGTATTTCCGGTCATTGATTTTTAAAGAGCAGGCGTTCCTTGATTTGAGAATGAAATAAGTTGGTCAACTGAAGGTCCCCTCTGGTTTCGTGCGCTACAGGTGGTGGAGCTGATCGACAAGGAGGACATTGACATCACCACCACCCAGGTGACTGACATCATGGTGATGCTGCAAAAGGAAGAGAAGCTCATCGAGAAGGAGAAGGCCAAAGAAAAGGTGGAGAAGGAGCAGGCGGCTAAAGTCAACCGCTAACCTGTTCACCATCAGAGGTGGGGCCCTTTGTTTTAAGGCTGACCGATGAGAAACGTGGGGCTGTGTCCCTCCCCAAAAACCATCAACACAGCTCCTGGAAAGCGGACCACCACGAACGACCGGGTTAAGCCCAGGCAACTCCAAGAGAGCGGCTTGGCCTTTCTGAATGTTATTCCATTTTGATTTGACCTCAGAGATAATTTATTTGTGTAAACAGGATGAGGAAAAGGGGCGGGGCTGTCTTCTTGAATGGGAAGGCAACCAGCTAAATTGCTACTATATTTAAATATGTTGGACTGCACTATAGATACGGTGTTGCGATGTTAATATATCTGGTTTGTTCTGTACTATTACTTGATTATTTAATAATACTGGGAGAAAATTGCGTTTAGCTCATTTGCTCTTGGAACTTAGATTGAAGAAAAAGATTGATGAAAATTAGGTTTACGTGAACAGATCGGGTAGTAATTGTTTTAGTTTGATGTGGACCATCTTGCCTTTCATTCATTCATGCAGTCATCCCTGAGAAATGAGGGATCATTTCTAGATTTTACTCAAGAAAAATCTTCAGTCACTCTCATTCCAATCAGTTTTATGTTCTTTCGTTTGTTTGCTTTATGTTGATTCAGTATCTTTGCTTTTTTTTTTACACATGCCTTTTATTCAAATGTAGTGACCTGATTTAAGAAAAAAAAAGAGTATATATGTCTGAATGTAATGTGGCGATGTAGAAAAGGCTGGCTCTAGGCTGCTGACGTGCTTGCAACCAAAGACACAATTGGAGGCAACATAAAAAAAGATATTCAGATTCTATATTCGGGTATAAAACTCCGCTACCAAAACGTACCTTTCCATTTTAGGGAAGCTGCAGTGCAGTTCCTCGACTGACGTCTCTAAATAACTGCATTTCAAAATGTCAATGAAAGCTGAAGGCACCTTTTCGATATTCCCTCTAGATTTGGGACAAGGATGTTAAGCTATGACCAGACGAGCTGTCCATAAAACGGAAGTAGCAGTACCGCACACGTGTGTTCATAGCTTTGGACAATCCCATAAATATCCCGACCTGACCAGCTGGTAGTGACGGGCCAACCCAGTCATTATGATGGAGATGCTCAACGCCAGGGAAAAGAGAAGCTGGTGCATTTTGGCTGTGGTGTGTTGGTCTGCGAGAGCTGCGTCCTCGACGGGTCGTCATCGTTTGGAGGTTTGGTTTGAAAAGTGGAGTTGGCTGCTGAGTACGAGACGGGCAGGTCAGTCGTGGTTTTGATCGGCCTCTGTGGCCGATGGGCAGGTCTCCTGTCCTGTTTGTCGGTGCTCTGCACTTGACATTTTTGCACAAGGAGTGGTGATTGGAGCAACTTTGACCAGTTTATGCTAGGTGACCTCGTCTTGACCCAATAGCTGTGGATCATATAAAGTCTAAACTGCGTGCGTGTTTTAGCCTCTTGAAGATGGCGGAGATATTCTATTCCCCGGAATGAAACGTTTGTGTGTGAATGACCGCCGTTGGCTGTTGAGGCCCAGGTCTGGATCAGCCTTCCTGAATGAGAGATGTGTTTTTTTTTCTCCTCCCCCTGAGCGCGTCGCGTGTAGACCAGACACGCGGTGAGGAGGACGATGCGGCACTCGGGACCACGCCTAGTAGACGACCCCGTGTTTAGTCGAGTCCCGGATTCCGCTGACGTCATCTGTTACGATTACAAAAGGGGACATTTGTCTTCCATGAGACACAATCGTGGTTTAGACTGGCGGCTCTCTGACAGGACCAGGGCTCTGGTCTGCCGTGGTCCAGTCAGTGTTATGGGGTACACCGTAAACACTCTCCCCATACATGGGCTCAAGCTAGCTACGACGGAGGGTTCTGTTTAGGTAAGAGACCCTGCAGCCGTCCATGGCATCCTAGCTAGCCTATCAATCATGGGCCAGTGTAAACACATGACCCGCAGAACACACTCGCACACCGCCCTCCATTTCCCACCTGGCAGGGGAGAGATGTGTCTGTGTCCAGGTGTCTGACGGGTCGCCATCGGGGCACGTTGAGGTCAAAGGTCAGTGAGGGGGAACTCGCGCCAATGTATCACGGGGGGCTACGAAGGAGTCGGCAGTGGGCCTCGTCTTCCCAGACCCGTCGCCACACGGGTCTGGGAAGACGAGGAACCTTAGGCCCAGGTTGGGAAAGTCGGCGGCTTGAGCGTGTCGCCTTGAATTAGCCAAGAAGAGGACTGAAAAGTGTCCGCGGTCCCCATGCACATTCATTCATACGTTCAGGTTTCATTTCACATCCTATTATGACAGTTGGGAATATTTTTTCCAGCTGTGGAGGGATGTTGCACATCGCCAGCCGCGGCACATCATATTTGGAGAAGTGCAAAGGTAGCTGATACACTGGGGGTCTCGAAAGAGTTTAAAGTCTTCCAATGGAGGACTTTATCGGAGTCCAGACACCAGTGTTGACTGAATGATGTACAGTAGTCTATGCAACGGTGACCGAATGCTGAAAACGTGCGGCCGCCGACACTTCACTGCAATTCGCTCGACCGCATATCTACAGAGACATGAGTACGAGGCTTCAACAGCCGCACGTCCGGGCTGCCACGGCGAGGCCTTTAGAGCTACAGGACGAGGCGTGGAGCCGAGCTCAGGCTGTCCCGCCGCTCGCGTCCAGCAGCACGTCTGGGCTTAGGCTGCTCCAGATGTGGATGACCTTCTTCCTGTACGGCCTAGCTGGAGGCCGGAGGAGGGGAGAGATGCTGTAGTTGTACGGCCGTGCGTTCGTTCCCCTCGTGATGCGCCATCCCTGTCATTCCCCTTCAGAGAGTTTTCAACAGCAGAACAAGGGAGGGCGGGAAGCTCGAGCGGAGCAGCTCGGATTCGGCAGGGAACTCGACTGAAGCGCGTTTGCGAGTCGCCACACAAGCCGTCCCGAAGGCCCTCAGCTGAGGCTGCGGACAGTCACGGTGGATCTTTATCGACTGTGACGGTATCCATACGTAAAGCAATAAGATGTTTTTACATCACGCCCATCGAGTAGGTTTGGACCTCAAGGTCACTATGAGGTAGAAAACGTGGGAGCGTTTCACTTCTCCGGCTTTACCCAGTAGACGGGGGCAGCGGAGCTCAGGAGGCAGGGCGGTCGTCTGGTCATGGGAAGACGAGGGGTTCAATCTGCGGTCCCTTCAGAAAGTGTCTTTAAACGAGACACGGAGCCCCCGACCACTCGGGACGACAGATGGAGACTAGCGCGGTGGCCAAATCTGGCATATTTACATTCTTTATTTTATTTTTTGAGAAAAGCTCATTGATATGCACTGTCCCTATAAAAGGATATTTATCATTACGTGGTGCACAAATAGCTCTTTTATCCCTGAGGGATTTATGCTATTTTATGTAGGGTGGCTTCAACGATTGGCTTCCTTTTATCAGAGGAACTAAGGAGCGGAGGTTAGGCGGAGAGAAGACTGCAGATGTGTGTATTGAGATTTTTTAAAGTGTCAAAGTATTTGCACTGTTTTTGGGCATTATGTGACCTCATAATCAGGGGGAACGTGACACGGGGATCTTGTGTGAAATGCACAACAAACAGATGAACTCGGACCAATCACCAAGTCCAGAAAGGTCCGGAACGGGCCTTAAATTACTCCCAAATTAAATTAAAAAAAAGAAGTTTTGAAGTTGGATCGGAATTTATGTTTTGTTGTGGAAAGTCATTTTTGACCCCCGGAAAAAAAAAGTAAAAAAAAAAAAAAGTGCTGATATCCAACTGGCTGACCGATGTCAGTACACATCGTATTCAAATAGAAACCTGAGGATGTATAAAAGGGGTCAAAACCAGGGTCTGGAGGACGTGTAGAGCGATGACTTGAAGGCCTAGGACAGTCTTGCACATTTCATTTTGTGATTTCTTGTCTGACAAGACCAAACCGTGGTTTGAGTTCGTCCCACGGCCCGTCTGAACCGTGCGGTGGTGGGCACGAGGTTAAGCCTCACCTCTGACAACACGATGGTGTTTGAATCCACGAGCCACTGAGCGGATGGAAGCTCCAGAGCCCTGGAGGTAGAGTTGAGAACAAGTGTCGTCCTATTTATTGATCGATTTCATCAGCTTTCTGAAGTTACACTCTTCAACATCCCAATATGGACACATCCTTCAGGAAATGGTCGAAATACTCTTCATTTGATTTTAGTCGACTTGAAAATAGGATCCGTGAAAAACATGCCGAATTGTTTTTAGGATTATTGTGATGACTATGAAAACTCAATGACTGTAATGTAAAAGCAACAGAACAT
>OMLC01043263.1:0-10884 GCA_900302585.1 Regalecus glesne | reverse complement strand
CATGCAGACTCAGACACACGCCTGCGCAGATTATCAAAACCTTTTGCTGGCCAGCTCAGTCATGGTCAGCTAAACAATGGAGCTTTTGTAACAGGTTGCCCAACACTAGTGAAAGCATGCCCAGCCATTACATTTAATAAGGTATGAACATAAGGTTTGCTTGTGCAGTTTTTCCTCATACGAGTCGAGGGTCTGAGGATAGGGGGAGTGTTGTATACTGCACCAATTCTAAAACCCTCTGGGAAGACCTTGTGATTCTGGGCTATCCAAACCAACTTGAGTTGACATGACATCAGAACCAATTCATACACCATGTCTACAGAGAGATTTAAAACGTTTATCAACAGCTCTGCCATCCAGTTAAAACTGTAAACAGAGACTTTTTGCCAGGGGAACCACAGATTCACATGGCGTGCTAAGCTCGTGTACAGTTAGAGAGAGTAAGTTGGACTGACAACACATCACCTTCCTATCTCAACCCTCACACACAATTACAGCATATTCTCACTACTACTCCCCAGGGGTCACCAGCTCACACCAAACCTTACAGATTCTCATCTGTCGCCTTACCCCTTGACAAAAGAAGAAGAAACTTTGTTCATTTGCCATTGTACATACATACAATGCATTTTTCTTCTCTGCATTCAACCCATCCTATTGTATAGGAGCAGCTGTAGCCCTCAGGGACCAACTCCAGTTCTTATTCTCATTGTCTTGCTCAGGGGTACAGGCAGGAGTATTAATCCTAACATGCATGTCTTTATGATGGCGGGAGGAAGCCACAGCAGCTGGAGGAAACTCACGCAGTCATGAGGCGAACATGCAAACGCCACATGGAAAGGGACCTGGGACACAATTCAAACCCGGGACCTTCTTGCTGTGAGGCAACAGTGCCAACAGCTGCACAACCGTGCCGTCCACAGTAGAGTAGTGAGAGGGCTGACAAGTGCTTGAGATGTGTGGGTTGGTATTAAGTGGGTGAGCTTCCCTGATGTCAAACGTAGCCTGTGCTGCCTGTACCAGAGTGATAGGGTATCTGGAATTGCGTGGGCTAACATCAACACTGGCAAGAGACACAGTTTAATGATGGATATGTATGCAAGGCTGCAGTTGTACACCATGCTAGCAAGAAACTTCACTCTATCTACTGTTACTCCTCAACATGTTAGCTTTAAGGCATTTAGCTTATGAACTTATGAAGAAGACCTTCCTTGAAGTGATTTCAAATTGGATTTGACCTATAGTAGGAGAAATTGACAGAGCAAATCAATGAGAGCTCCATTGAGCCAAACTACAAGAGCATGTTTAACCAAATGCTGGCTGCTTTAGGCCCATTCAGACAGATAAGAACATACATTAAAGTATTTCTCTTGCTCACCTCATGCTAATTATATATGAGGTCATATTTGAAATGGGGGAGGCTGGTCTATGTGACCTAATTAACACAACACCCAAACAAACCCTATCTAGTCTGGAGCAGATTAACCTCATCCTACGCCCACACATTAAAGTCATCACTACTCAAGGATGAAGAAAAAAAACCAACGGGCTAAATAATACTGTGTTGCTGCTGCTGAAGGGGAAGTAGCTGTGCAGCTTTCACAGAGCAGCCAAGTTACTTCCTTGCTCCTTCAAGCCGGGCGGGTGTTATTTATGACCACAGATATTACTGAGAAAAAAAATTGCTTCATACTTTGTGATTATAAATTCTGATTAAGAATATAATTACTGCCATAAAAAGACAAACTGGATTATATTCCCTGTAGTTTACATACCTATTAACAACAACTAGGTCAGGGAGTCTCACAGCAAGAAACCTATAAACAAGACTGGATGATGGGTTCTCATTTTGAGAGTGGTAAAAGCGAATTGAAATCATCTCAGATGAGAATGACCACAGGGGTGAGAATTCAACGGAATAGCTTAAGCATAATCATGAAAGAGAAGTGAAGAAGAGAATTCAGGCAGGGTGGAGTGGGTGGAGAAGAGTGTCAGGGGTCATTTTTTGACAGAAGGGTAACAGCAGGAGTGATGGGGTAGGTTTGGAAAATGGTAGTGAGACCAACTCTGCTGTATGGTTTGGAGACAGTGGCACTGACAAAAAGACAGGAGGTGGAGCTGGAGGCAGCAGAGTTGAAGATGCTGAGATTTACATTGGGAATGATGAAGAAGGACAAAATTAGGAACGAGCGTATTCATGGAGAGATGTTGGTATACTGGGGGAAGGATACTGAATATGGAGCTGCCACACAAGAAGAAAAGAGGAAGACCAAAGAAAAAGGAAGATGCAGAGAATAGGAAGAGATGGAGATGGATGATCCATCATGGGATGAACCATAATGGAATCATCTAAAAGTAGTAGTAGTAGTAGTAGTAGTGTAGATCTTTTTCTCCATTATGAAATAATGATGAATGATTGATAACACTAGCAAGATATGCAGCTCACATATACAGATTACCGTCCTGCCCAATGTAAGACACAGCCACGTCAATGGAAAAGAAGCAAAAGAGTCATGATGAAAACTGGAAAATCATTATGAGAATGAGTATGTTACACAGCAAAACATGCCATTTTGAATCACCAGTTTGAAAAGCCACTAATGTCAGAGAAACAGTACAAGTCAGAGGAAATAATTTCAGACTAGGAAAAGACAAGGCACTGTACATTAAACAAATGACATTGACCAGTGCCCAATCCAGGAACAAAAAAATAAATGTCTGTGTGTGTGTGTGTGTGTGTGTGTGTGTGTGTGTGTGTGTGTGTACCAGGACCTCATAAACCAGGACTCTAACCCTGAGATAAATGCCCTCCAACAACTTCCTCTACAGCCCAATAAAAGACATGGCAGCACCACCTAGTCCGTGGTTTAAGAGAAGTCAAGGATGCCATCAGGAAGATGAAAATCAACAAGCCTGCTGGTCCTGAAGGACTACTGGTCTTGGCCAACAAAATCCTCCTAATATTAGAGAAAATTCTGCCAGAAACTCCAAGCAGTTTTCGTCCTAACAGAAGCATCGTGGACATGATTTGTACTGCTGGCCAGCTCCAAGAAAAAGCCCAGGAATAGAATCAACCATTGTATATGGCCTTCACAGACTTAACCACAGCTTTTGATTTCATAAACCACCAGGCCTTCTGACAAGTTTTGTCAAAAATAGGCTTCCCTGACAAATATGTCAGAGTACTACATGATAATATGTCTACTAGAGTACTCAGCAGTTGTGTAGAAAGACTGACATGCAAGGTACACACAGGAGTTAAACAAGGCTGTGTCATTGCCCCAACTATGTTCTCCGTCTTCATTACTACCATTCTCCACCTCACAGGTCCCTATCAAATTCAAGGAGTCAAAATCATATACAGAACTATGTGAATCTTCTGATCGTTAATATTCAGGGCTAAAGGTAAAACCACCCCCATATCCATCACAGAGCTGCAGTACAGCCTTGCAGGAGAGGAACTACAGTGCATACTAGATGCTTGTGCAAAGGTATACGAGCATCTTGGTCTAGCCATTAACATACATATGCTTCATATCCTCTACCAACCTCCATCCAACAGAAACATGCCTGCTCTGTCCCATTCATCTCTGTAGACACCAGACTCAAAACAAGGAACAGTCTCCACATCTTGGCAGCCTTCTCTCCTCTAAAGCCAACATTGATATTGAAATATACCATTGTCTCAGTTGTGCCAGCTGAAACTTCTCAAGATTGAGTGAAAGGGTTTTTCCAAAATTGTGACAGAACAAAAAATTCTGGCGTAAGAAGTGGCAGTGCTACCCACCCTACTGTACGAGTCAGAAACCTGGACCACACATGTATCTGAAGGCACATCAACAGTGAACAGCGATGCCTCAGGAGGATCCTAAAGATCAGCTAGAAGATAAGCGCGGATAAGATAAGATAAGCTTCAGTGTCCTCAAGGAGGTCCACATGTATACTATAACTGCCAGTATTGTACAACATCAACTGAGATGGACTTGCCATGTGCTTTATGTCCTTAGTCTTTGAACATTCACTTTACTACAACATTCTCCTCTCACTGTGAATCTACCATCACTCTGGTAGTGCTCTCATTACGCCAAACTCATTTTTCCAGCTTTCCTAGACTACAGCTATTCAACTCTCCATTTTTCTATTTTGCTGTGACTCCAAATACCCCTCCCTTCCCTGGATCTCATTACACTGCCTTTCATTTCCTCCTGTCCATCACTATGCTTCCTTCCTGGCATCATCTCTCCCACTCTTTCCTCAACAAAGCTCTGCTGTCACTTTCCTGCAGCAGCCCCCCACATGTCAATCAAACCCTTGCCTCCGTGTTCACACCTACCAGAGGTGTTTCAGCTTGGGCGTGCCAGATACCAAAAGTAACATTTGCTGTGCCATCAACCACTGTTTATCTGCCACTCTTATATTAATGGAAGACAAGAAACCCCACAATGCAATACAGCAAAAAATCTACTTTGGGTGTTGACACAGATTGAGAAGTGAGAAAGGAAGGAAGGGTTGGGCTGGGTGGCTGACAGAGTCTTGGAAGGAGTGATAAGCTTGAGAAGAAAATGGGAGAGAGAGTGAAAAGAGAGATAGAAAACAAGAAAAAATAGGGAAATATATGAAGGAGATGTCTTGAAAAGAAAAAAAACACAGAGGACCAAAGTGGTGTAAAAATAGCAGGTGACCATATATTAACCATGAAGAAAGACCATGTGCACCCCTTTCATGGTTTTATGGGAAAATGGCTCCAATGCAATACTGTGTGTCATGAATAAATTACAACAGATGCCTTTCACTAACAAATTGACGTTGGCAAAAGAAGAAGACCCCAGACCTCCATTCGGTACAAGCTCTATCAACAAAGAATACAAGAAACATGAACTGATAAACCTTTTTCCAGGACAAAACCCAAAACTCACTTGTGTCAACAAAAGATGTGAGGATCTTTATTGATCATTTGTTGTTGTCATACTTGATCACAAAATTAACATGCTGCTATACTTTGATTAAAACAGATTCTATCATGCCTGTCTCACTCTAATTTGGCACAAATGGTGGCACAGTGGTGCAGCGGTGAGCACTGTTGCCTCACACCAAGAAGATCCTGGGTTCGAATCCCATCCCAGGTCTTTTCTGTGTGCAGTTTGCATGTTCTCCCCATGTCTACATGGGCTTCCTCCCACCATCAATAAAAGAAATCCAGGAAATCCAATTAGCTTGCGGCTATAATGTTGTGTGGGCCATTGAATGATGTCAATCTAAAAAGCTGCATATGGCCCCTTAAAAAAGTTTAAAATGAAGCGTAGAGGTACGTAGATGAATGTTGAATGGCCAGCACGTGTGCATCTGCATATCCACGTGAATCCCTGCTTTCATAATGGAGGATTGGTCCAATTCATTAAACTGTCACCCTTTCATTTCCTCTCAGCGTCAGACGGAAAGATTATAGGCCAGAGGATGAATGACGTTAATAGCGAGGTGTTAAAGCCTCCTGTCATTCAGGCATACGTAAATTATTATTGGCCTGAGAAAGAAGGGAAGGATGGCAAGAAGAGGGAGTGCAGAGTAACTGGGGTCAGAAAAAGCAAGCACAGTAGAGATGAGAGGACCTATTTGCTTTCCGTCTCTCTCTCGCATTCCTATCTCGTATGATATTTGAAGAAGAGTTGAGGCAAAAGAAGAGGCTAAAGTAGAAGTGTGAGGCATGAAGAAAGTAATGAGCAAGCAACAGAGACACAGGGTTGAAAGTCAGAAAGGGAGGACTCTCAGCTTCCTGAGCTTTTGGAGAGTCTTTTTTTTTAGCTTAAGGCAGTTGGCTGAGATGGTTTCTGGCAAAGTTATAGTCCAAAATACCATGTTTCCTTGCATTTAAATTTACTTTAATCCTGCATGAGACTGTGTGTATATGCACATTATATATTTAAGGCTAACACTATATGTCTACCCAGACAAACTTGACAAACTCACCAAAAAAGATCTTACAGACTTTAGAGGAAACTAAAGAAAAAGAAAAACCACATCTTTTTGAGTTCAAATATATCGTGTCTGCTTCATCATTTCGTGCTTTTCAAATATTGCTTGTGGGATCTTTGCAATCCAATACATGTGCAGAGAAGGCTGTCTCCATTTCTCCATGTACTGAAAGGTTGCATTTCCTTTCATTCAGTGTGTCTGGCGGGACACTCCGTCTGCACAATAACTAAGGGACATGTTAAGGAATGACTTCATAAGAATGCCACTATTGTATACACCTTGCTGCTGTTGTCAGGAGCAGATTGCATTGTGTTACAACAGCTTCATCAGTGGCAGGCTTTTTTCAGCATCCAGGGATCCAGTGGTGGGTATTTGGAGAAAGTCTCTCGGGATCAGGCTTTGTTTAGTTTTGAATAGGGTCTCTCTGAGAGGAAAGTGACTTAAGGATATGCATATAATGAACATCTAAACAGAAAAGTGCCAAAAACAGTTGTAAAGAAAACGAATGCAGAGAGATGTAGATCCCATCTGCAACCTTTGTTTTAGGATGACTAATCGTTTCAGTTTCAAGATGCAGCTACATCCGTGTCACCTATGTGGGAAAATCCATTCGAGAAGGAATTATATTCCAAACATAGAAAATACACAAAGTACAAATTCAACTCACAGAATTGCAGGCTGAGGCTGACAATGGCCAGCACTGCCCCCACCACCACCAGAAGGATGAAGCGGTTCTGAGCTAACATCCTGTCATGTCACTGGTCCACATCCCTGTCTGTCAGCCATCCATACCATAACCCCCGGAGCCTGTGGACAAAGGGATCGATTAGAACTATCATATACATAATGTTGCCAAACACAATCACTCAAATAGAACACAACGTAAAAAGAATGCTGGCAACAATCAAAGTTGGACCCCTCTACATGTAACTATATCATAGTTAAGGGAGGATTTTGCTTATTTCTGTAGGCTTTGTCTTGGCTGTTGCCCATTGTCATCACATAAACAGAGCCAAATCTACCCAAACAACAAAAGTAAACACATATAGAGCTGAACAGCACAGACTGTCTTAGCTCTAAAGCCTGGGAAGCCTGCTGAGGTTAGTGATGTTTATGATATCCACAGAGACATCATCTTCCTCTCTGAATGTATTTATTTGTGAGAAAACCTGGCTTACACAGAAGAATATTGTGGAGTATAACACTAAGAAAAAACTCAGGAAGCGCGGGACTGAAGGAGATCCATAAACTAGCTACATAGATGGGAAACCGAGATTAACTGTCTGTTAAGAGGGCAAAGTAGATTACATGAAGAACTCGACACCGACCACAAAACCTTCCTCTGGGATTGGGTTGCTATTCCCAAATGACCATAATCAACCTTCAACATAAGAGCTCTTTTCTAGCTTCTTTACTCTAGCAGTGCTAGCACAATTATGAACTCCTTGAACATCTACAACCCTGTTAACCCGGTTATAAGTTGCTTTGGAAAAAAGTGTCTGCCAAATGCAAAACAAATACAATTTAAAAAAAACTTTACACGTCTCGGCTAACCCCGCGGGAAGCATTTCTCTGACACCAATAACTTGCTTCATCTGTTCTAATTTACACAATGCAACTATATAACAAGAACAGAACCAACACAGAGTGCTTCTTTCAAAATCCATACCCATTTAAGTTCTATTATTTCAGGACTTCTGTATTTTGGTAAACGTCAACTACTCCCAAAAATTAGTCAAGAAGTCGATTAATTATGGAAAATGTATTTTTTCATCTACGGATAGATAACTCAGGAGATAGGGTGGTTGTCTAGTAATTGGAAAACTGTCGGTTTGATTCCTACCCCCTGCAAAATGTCCTTGAGTAAGACACTGATCCCCTGACTGGTCAAGCCCTGTGATGGAATGGTGACTTATTCAGAGCGTTTCCCGGCCTTTCACCCGAGTGCTAGAATAGGTTCCATCATTACTCCATGACCCAACTTCATCCAGATAAGCAGTTGATGATGGACAAAATCAATTAAGTTTCATCAAAAAGGTCTCTAATACAACAAGTTAAGGGTTAACTAAAGTAGCTATGACCATCCTGGGGGTAGATTAAATAGAATGCTTGATTCTATTTAGATAAACAGCATTCTGATTGGACTATCGCGCCAGCAAGAATATCTGAGATGGGACATTTGACGGGAATAATGAGACTGCTTTCTTGCAGGTGTTTTGGTATGACTAGTGCCTGTGTTCTAGAGACTTCCAGCTGAATATATCTGTGGTTGTTGTGGTAATGGCAGCTGTTGAAATGCCTAAGAGCCTTAAATGAGGAAAGTCCAGATTCAAGTCCAGATTCAATAATGCAGGCAACCATTTCAATGACCACAGAGCACCAGGTGAGGTGATGTGTATATATAGGAATAGAAAATTGAGACAACATATTGCAATGTGTAGGCCATTAGAAATTATGCTTGTCATGTTGTGTATTTTTTCATGAACAGAATAGGGGGAAATAAAACAGAACAGAGATTCATTAAGGACATGGTTTCCCTTCTAATCTTTGTAAAACAGAAAAGTATTGCAGTTATTCCTCACAGGAATGAGATTAATAAAATGGCCTTTGAACATATTTTCTATCAACAATAAAGTTAGTCCATCATCAACCGCTTATCCGAAGTCGTGTGGCAGAGCCATGCTGGAGCCTATTCTAGCACTCAGTGGTCAAAAAATGGGAAACACCCTGGACAGGTCGCCATTCCGTCTCAGGGGTGGAACATTTCAGGATTCCGTGTCTTGCTCAAGTACACGTCGACATGCTTTCTGTAAGTATCTAAAGAGGAAGTCATCTCTGGCTGTCTGTGCCGTGGTGATCGGACAAACAGCGTCACTCTGTTAGTAACGCACATTGTGGTCGGAGGGGGGATTACACTTAAAAGGCCAACGCCATAGCTATTGAACTAAACTGCGTCTCTCTCCTCGTCGCCCTCCACACCTCCGTGGTGCTGAAAGAGAACATGAAAATATTTTAATTGCCTAGCGGTTGTCTTAACCGTTTGCCCTCACTCTCAACCTGACAAATTGAGTGGGGTCCCCGGGCACTCGAGTGCCCAATGCCATGTATGGACAATCTGTCCCGGGGTAATAGTGCCCGGGGCATATCAGATCTACCCTCTCTGACAGGTCTGCCCCCAAACATATACATTTACAGATACACAGCACAGACACACATAGACACAGATAGATACACACGCACTGACACACACGTACATATACTTTCCTGTAAGTGCGTTTTAAGTGAAGGCAAAAGGAAGTAAAGGCAAAACAAAGTTAGTGACTTTCCACCAGTTGCTGGTTAACTAGCTTAAGAGAGCTAATACTTACAGCTCGTTCCAACGTTACGCTGTCCAGTCACTAGTGACTAGCTCTTTTAGCAACCTGACCGAAAGCGCTGGGCACAAACTATGCAGCCGTGTCAGACGAGTTGTGACATTTTTCCTAATTTAGTTTTTTTACCTGTCCACTTGTGGCCTCTACGGTATAGATCTTACATCGCGTCATGGAGTTGACTAGCTGGTTACCATCGCTGTTTAGCTCAGTCTGGTTAGCTGCATAGCTAATCTATGTCAAGAAACATGCACATTAACGCCTGTGTTTAGCGTTGCCGCATAAGACACGAGAACTCACAGCGAACAGCACACAATAAAGCATGAATCGAATGAATGAACAGCCGGTGTTTAACGAAAAGACAACAAAGTACTCTTGCAGCTCTCCTTACCTGATCAGAGAACAGTCAGGAACGACGACGGCACTACGCGATTAGATTCATCGCTCCGTCTTTCTTCTCCTCCGATCTGCGACCGGGTGGCAGAGTCAGTGGTGTATGGCTAACAGCGTCAGACCGTCTTGTCAGCAAGCTCGACACACTCTCGACATCACTGCGCCATCTACTGGAGGAACGGCGGTGGTGCGCTCAAAAGACGAACGGACCTGAATCAAAAGGACACCGTGAAGCCATCTAGGTGCCAATATTCTCTGGAGAAAAAAGAGATTGAGGCACTTTATTGTCATTGTATGCATGCAACGAATTTATGATTGGTAATCCAGAAGCTATAGGCAATAGGAGAATGAGTTGTAAAAACAAGATCAATAATAGAGACTGGACAAAAGGTAAATAAACACGATGAATATAATGAGGTAATGTCCTCTATGTGCATCAAATGATGAGTCACTTTTACATGGTAAAGACCTCAGTTCCCAGCTACGGGAGGTTGTGGGGTGATGGAGGTCACAGCTATGGGGAAGAACTGTTCCTCGGTCTGTTAGTTCAGACTTCAATGTCCCCATATCTCTTCCTTGGCAAGGGGACAAACGGACTGTGAACTGGATAGGTTGTGTCCCTACTTATCATAATTATCTCATAATTCAAGTGGACCTTTGTTAGTCTGTTTTCATCTCACGTAAAAGAAACAAAAAAAAACGTTCAAATGATTGTTTTACTATTTTGGGGATTGTCAACATGGTTTTGCAGAGGGAATCCCACAGCAAAAGCATTGCTTGCAATGCTGCCTGAGTCTTCTGTGTGTTTTATTGAATCAATGCTCAATCCTATAAACATGAGGAGTAACATACATTCTGAGATTCTTCATATATGAATGCACAATGAGCTTACATGGATTTAAGATGTCATGCTGTACACCTTGTTATGGACTTGCCTGAATTTGTGTTTCTAATTCTACTGAACAGAAAGTGTCAACCCCAGAGCAAAAATACTTCTGTATTTTTGGAGGTGCATATTCTATAGGGAATATAACATTTGACCAAACACACTAAGTTTACAGATTAGTATGCTGATGATGAAAAGGGTTCTTTATGGTGTGACAGAGCAGGATCATCTTTACATTTCATGTTACCTTTGATTGACCTTGAC
>OMLC01043262.1:6656-22173 GCA_900302585.1 Regalecus glesne | reverse complement strand
ACCTGTTTTATCATTTGGACTAGTCAGTGGTTCTGAGAGTCCATCCATCCATCCATCCATCCATCCATCCATCCATCCATCCATCCACCCATCCATCCATCCATCCATCCATCCATCCATCCATCCATCCACCCATCCATCCATCCACCCACCCATCCATCCACCCATCCATCCATCCATCCATCCATCCATCCATCCATCCATCCATCCATCCATCCATCCATCCATCCATCCATCCATCCATCCATCCATCCATCCATCCATTCACCCACCCATCCATCCATCCATCCATCCATCCACCCAACCATCCATCCATCCATCCATCCATCCACCCAACCATCCATCCATCCACCCAACCATCCATCCATCCAACCATCCATCCACCCATCCATCCATCCATCCATCCACCCACCCATCCATCCACCCACCCAACCATCCATCCATCCATTCACCCACCCAACCATCCATCCATCCACCCATCCATCCACCCAACCATCCATCCATCCACCCATCCATCCATCCATCATCAACTGCTTATCTGATGTTGGGTTGGGCTGGACCCTATCCCAGCGCTCATTGGGTGAAATGTGGGGCAGCACCCTGGACAGGTCACCACTCCATCTCAGGGCTTGCATGGGGGATTAAGGGGGGATGACCATCCTAGTTAGTTCCCAAACTGTACACTCTAGCCCTGATCCACCGCGGCCCCCAATACATGACATATCAATATTATCCCATATTAATATCAAACACTTTAAGCAAACAATTGATTTGTTTGAGCGTGTTGAAGGTGATACAGTATGTCTGAGGTGCATCTCTGTTGATGGAGTTTCTGTGAAGTCCTACACCAAAAGCCCGGGTGATAGCCAGTGATAGAATATGAGGGAGGGGCTCGGGGAGTGGTGGCGGTGTTGGGGGTGCAGATTTCCTACTAACAAGAGGCCCATTTGAGAGAGAGGCCCGTTTGACGTGTCACGACTATGGGCATGATTCCTCCTTAAATGACACCAAACTGTGTGCAGTCACCAAGATTTCTGTCAGCGAATTTGCACCCAAACAAGCTTGTCCTGAAGTGGAGCATGGTGTGCACCGAGGATGCACTTCATATTATGATTTATTTTCCATGCTGGAGCAACACATGCTTATTTACACCCTTCCCTGAATGCATGCATAAGATGTTCGGCCTCCCCTGAGATCTGTTTTCTGCCTCTTTTCTCTTTTCTCCGGTTTTGTTCTTTTTCCCTTTCAAAAGGAAGCACCTGTAATTTGTCTTCATCAACTTGTATGGACATCCTCAGGAACAAAAGCTGGACCCACAAAGTATCAAATCAACAGCACATTTTTCAGAAAATGGCAGATCCAATTTTACACATGTCCCTGAGGCTTCCCCCTAACTGTTGGTGTGCTGACCCTTCACTCATTTGACGCCGCCTCCTGCAGCCTAGGAGGAGCTTTTTCAAGATTGTTTCTGTCTCTTACAAGCCAGCGAGGAGGGCTTCGACAGGAGGAATGCTAACTAGATGTCCCAATGATGCTCACCATGGCAACCTGCAGACATGCCAAATTGGCAATAAGCTGCGCGAGACAGAAGAGATGGAGTATCGTCGTATTTTGACGTCTGCTGAGATGGTGCTGTCTGTTTTGCCATTCACAGTGATGAGTCGTCAGAGAAAAAGTGCTCTTGTCGTGGCGATGCTCTGAATTTTAATATCCTCCAATGTAGCCCATTACCTGCTGCAACTTGTATCCGCTTGCATGTTATTACGGTACTGTGGGAAAGATGGGGCGCTGGCTGAACTGGGATCAGAGTTTTACCCTGTGCAGTGGAGTGATTTAGAGCTATTTTGCCGGCAACCATCCCGGGTCAGTGAACCTAAATCATCGCTGATAATAGGAGATGCTGTAGTTATTCATGTAGGACATTTTAACTCTACTCAACCATTTCAGCTCCAAACCCACCTGAACTATTTATTGCTCTGGGTGTGCCACTACATATATCAGATGGTGACTTTGTCTAACTGCTTATTGGATCACATTCGTTTTAGATCTCTATCACAACTCTGTCTAATGCATCACAGCTTCCTGCATTTTAGCAGAGTATCTAATAACTCATCGTTGAATGCATGGACAAGAAGCATTCAAATGGAAGATCTCTCTCTCTCTCTCTCTCTCTCTCTCTCTCTCTCTCTCTCTGCCCCTCCCTCCCAGAGAGCAATCCTGGATCATTTCAATGTATAGTAATAACAGTGATAATAACAATGATAATACCAATAATAATACTTATCATTGTTACCTGTGTTTTTCCTAACAGATGCAGCAGTCCAATCCTGTCTCGTAGAAACACACTCGGGCATGAAAGCTAGCACAGTTCCTTTTCCTTTGTGGACTCGGTGTCCTGAGAGGCTGGAGTGTGCAGACAGAAAACCGGACAGTCAAATAACATGGATGCACGTTCCCCCAATATGGACTATACGTTGAATTGCAGACACCTGGGCTAGCATCAACGTCGAGTGCATCATCAAAAAGGCTCAGCAAAGACCGTGCTGTCTCGGGCAACTGAAGAAGCATCACATCAGAAAACACCTGTTGGTCCTCTTCTACAAAGCCATCCTGGAGAGCATCCTCACACCATCTCTCACTGTCTGGTGTGGGAGCTCAGACAGTCACGGCGAGAGCAGAGTGGAGCGGATTGTCGCTAAAGCCTCCAACATAATTAGCTGTGGCCTTCCCCCGGTGATCACACGGTATATAAAGTATAACTTCAACTGGCCAGCACAAATAACCAGTGACCCCCTGCCATCCGGCCCCCTGCCTCTTCCTGTGCCTCTCATCTGGAAGGCGATACAGGTCCATATTAACCAAAACCACTTGATTCAAAAGCAGCTTATTTCCCACAGCAGTCCGAACACTTAGCACCCTTTGCTAGGCCTCATTGCTTCAAGACTCCATCTACTGCCCTGGATGCACTGAGTGCACTGGGCTGAACTCAGACTGGACTGGTTTGCACTGGTTCATCATTCATAGTACTCTCTGCCTTCTGGGCTACTTGATATGCTGGGGGACCGGAATGTCCATATCCTATGTATTGACTGAGCATCTTCTCCTTTCTATGTGTTTGTCTGTGTTGCACGTGTTGTTGGGATGGCTGATGATGATGCTAGTTTTCCTCTCTTCCTCTTTGAACTAGAACTGAGCTGCCATTTCAAACAACACAACGTTTCTACATGACAATGATATAGTATCTGTCTGTCTGTCTGTCTGTCTGTCTATCTTTCAGTCTGTCTGTCCATCTATTTATCCATTCATCTAGCTAAGGCCATCTTCCTATTTCTCTCCCTGTTAAAGGGTTTTAAGGGAGTGGTTCCTTATCTGATGTGAGGGTCTAAGGACAGGATGCTGTGTTCATGTAAAGTCTACTGAGGCAAATTGTTAATTTCTGATGATGGGCTATACACATAAAGTCGATTTGACTTGATCAACTTGCCATATCTGATGAGTTGAGAATGAGGATGAGGAGGACTCACACTTTTTTGAGCCAGAATGTTCTCTGAGGTCCAGGCCTTGGACCGACGTACACCAGCGCAAACTGCCTTACCATGTCAGAGAGGCTCTCCTTTCCCACAGCAGACTCATGCACCACATAAAGGAGGTATAAAAGTCTGCCGGCCATAAAGAGAAACCTCCACTCAGAAGAGCTCTCACTCGCGGGGTCACTCAAAAAACACAACACGACACCTCATCTCATCGACACTCTGCTCCAGACCCAGACCACCCAGCACCATAACAGAGAGGTGTACTCTAACTCCAGCTGATACCATGTGCTCCGGTCAGCCGTTTACTGGCAGACCAGAGCAGGCCGAGAATGTGGACATGCCTAACGACAGGCCAGCACAGGTTATACCACCATGTTACAGGACACAGACGACACCGCACAGAACTCAACAGTCTCGTGTACACTCTTCATCCGTCATGACCAACGTTAGAGGGGTAAAAGACACATTATATCCAGATGTTTTCTAGCTGACATGAACCGGTTCTGTAGGATGACCTGAATATGTAAAGAAAAGAAGTGGCCCAGAAGTGGCCCATGTGAATAAAGCAGCACATGTAGTTCTCTTAACATTCCATGACCTCCGGCAGTGACCCAGCTGCTTATGTGAGCTAGACACTTGTCCATGCACGGCGAATGAGGGAGAAACACGTACCACGTGCACATTGTGGGCAGCATATCTCAGTAGGTGGGATAGTCATTTAGTAATCTGAAGATTTGTGGTTCGATCCCTTTTCAGGAAGCGTGTCGAAGTGTCCTTGAGCAAGACACTGATCCCATTACTGCTTGGGGACAACAGATGCAAATTAGCCTGGTGGCTGAATCTGATTTATTTACATTCGAAATGTTTATTAATATTATTATAATTATAATAATAATAATAATTATCGCTACACGAGAAAGGTTTGAGACTGCGGCACGTCAAGTCATTCTGATAGATAGATAGATTGATAGATAGATAGATAGATAGATAGATAGATAGATAGATAGATTGATTGATTGATTGGGTTCATGTGTGGTGTATCCACAGTAAAGCTCAAGCCCTGTCATTTGGTGCATCAACTTTTTATACATTAGTATTTGTGAGAAAAAACAAAATGAACGAGAACTTAATTACTTCCGCCTACATTGACACTTTGTAGAAGAAATCTCTGCAAACACAGAAGAGTTTCATCTGACAGTGAAATTACATTTCAGTAGCTTGCATAGAATACTTGATGGGTGTTTGCCAAAAATGGTATCAAACGATATGGATTAGGCCGACTCTGCGAACCACACCCTGTCAGGTTCAAATGAGAATGCAAGGCTGGAATTGGCCTGTGTGCAAAAGATTGCTGAGGGCAAGGATTATAAAAGGTTTTCATCCACCACCTTGCCCCCGTATTGATTTGAATATAACTAGGAGATTTATCAAAACCCAGTCTTTGACAGGGAGTAATACTTGGGATTAAGTTGCAGATACACTAGGGTAATATTTCAGCAGAATCTTCAGAATGCACATTTGGGATCTTAGAGATCCAGTGTAATTGGCGACTGATTAATATCAAACATTTCGATATTAATGGTCGTATTAAACTCAGATTTTTTTAACCACTTTTGAGTAATTAATACATTTCCTTCATGTGAATAAATGGATCAATGAGAGGTCCGTCGTCATAACTACTCCCCACATTGTGGTGGTGGACGCAGGCTAAGATGGAGTTCGGGGGATTAAAGCCAGATGCCCTTCCCGATACCCATTGGTGGGTTCGAACCCGCGAAACCCGGCTCGTCAGCTCTTGCTCTACCGCTGTGGATATGTTCCACTTTACAGAAATGCCAGGGTTGTTATATCAGCTCTGAGAACACATTACCTCTTGTAAACTTATCTTTGGCTATTTGTGGCACCATCAATGTCAAACTGTACGAGCGGAGTGTGTTGAGTGGACTCTGAGCTTTCATATTGATCAATGAGGTTTTTGTCAATTTCCGTTTTATTTTTAGAACGTCAGAGCCAAAAGCCCCCAAACTCACCCTGTAGGAAACGGGTCAACCGATGTGGCCTAGATGTGAACTGCTGTTCCCTCCACAATGTGCTCAATCCTAAGTGTTTCCTCCGTATAAACAAGTCGTGTTTAGATCAGAGCCACTACTGTCGACCTGTAGACAACGACGAGAGACATGTTAGAGAGAACAATTGATCCCACTTGCTAAGCTGTGATAAGCTATCAAGCTAATGCTCAGCTCCGTGGTGTGGACATCACAGACTCATCCAGGGACAGCTGGCATTTAGCTCGGGTGAGGTTTCCTCATGATCACAAAGCCCGATTAGATTATTTAAATCTCTCTGAACTACCCGCCCACCCCCAAATACAGCCGTGTTACCCCCATAGCCCGATGAGCCAGAGTAATTATCACCAGTTCATCGTCATTTTGTGAAGCACGGCTGTAGATTTCCGTTGGGGCCGCCGTCACCATGATGCTCAATATTCCATCCAATCAGAAAGAGTCTGTCGTTGAATCCACTGGCCATCGTCATGGAAATCATCCTCGCTTGTATTATTCACAGCTCTGTTACCTGGTTAGAGAGCTGGCCAGTAGCATTGGGCCTGTGGCTGTATTGATGATGATGTTGATCATAATAAGAACAATAAGAATCATCATAATCACAATCTCCTTCATAGGGTCATTTTATACTAATGAACATTTAGCATGTAAACACAACAGATTTGGCCACCAGGCTAATATTCTTCTGTTCTTCAAGGTGGGGGATCAGCGTCTAGCTCAAGAACTGTTTCTGAAGGTACCGGGGATCAAACCACCACCTCCCCAAGGACTGGATGACCACCCTTCGTCGTAGGTTATTCCCCCTTGAATACATGTGTTCTCTGCTTTTTATTTTTTGCTTTGTTTTGAGTATAACATTTTTTAAAGGATCGGTAAAAGGTCAAACTAATTTGAGTCAGATTTCAGGACATTCATTTATAACATAGGAGGACGTCTCAGCATCCGCCCAGATGTCTTCAGCTCTGAACTAGGCATCCCTGTGAGTTACCCAGACCCCTGACAAGAATGGAGATGTAAATCACAGTTCTCACATACAGGCTCCAGGAAAACAAAGCCCATCTTAATCGAAACCATTTTAAAATTATGTTCATCTTTCGACAACCAGGAGTTTTGATCAAAATGAAACATTTAAATAGAACGTGAAGCGGATTTTAAGTCACCTGCTCAGTCGTTGTTGTTGTACTAGCTTTGGCCACAAGACGGCAGTGCTGAGTTTTAGTGTCGTTACTCCGCTAGGTGCTCTTGATTGTTCCACAGGTGTGTCCATTAATGGTTTGGATGTTTGCGGAGCGGACGGCACTGCGTCTCCGTCGTCAAAAATAGCAGGTAAATATCACCGCATTTTTTCAAATGTTATTTACAGGAACTTATCTGTTGATGTTTTAAATGGAATGTCTGATTTAGACACTGCCAGAGGTCATATCGTGGGATTCCGCCGTTCGCTCAAACTAGGAAGTGGAAAAGTACTGGCTAATGGTGCCTATTTGCCCACTTTGGTTGAGCTGCTGGAGAGAGAGAAAAGGTATGTTTCTTCAATCTTGTTTCATGGTTGTGGCTGCATATACATGAGTAGCTTATATTTAATACAATTATACAAATAAAATTGCCACATATCTTAACTTTCATTCTTTTTTTTGACACAGAACACGACCCTATGCTCCCTGTCCTGTGACAGTGCTGACCTTCATGTCTGCCTCTGATTCAGGGCCCCTCCCGGTGAGTCTTCAAAAGTTAATGGGGATGGTTAACTGTGAATGATAACGACATGGCCAATCCCCTGTGAATACAAATATGCACACATACTTCCCAATAACCTGCAGCTTGGCACGTTTGCATCATGTCATGTCATTTTGCCTCACTGGGTTTATCAAGCAGCTATGCATCCCTCAAACTCACATTGACATATGGTGTAGTGGCCTGATAATCTATGAAATCTAGATTGAAGTCAAAGATGAATAAAGTCACGATTCCCCTTTCTTTTCAATTGTCATCACTACCCACTGACCCATGCCTCCCCTGCATTACACCAACGGTGTACAATTTTCGGATTTCAGTAATCCTTAAACTTAAAAACAATTGATTGATTTGTCATAAGTTAACCGTACTGTACACCATTCAGGTAAATGATGATGGACACCTAAGGTGGAAGGGTTGGGGTTCCCATTTTCCTTGAAATGTCTGCACATGTGTGATAGCATGGTAATGTCAGAATGCATAATGCCTCACTTATGTAGTTACTCTTGGTTACGAGAGACGTGGCACGTTTCACATGTTTTTATTTCCATTGAAGGTGAACAACGGTTAAATTGTGCAGTCTCCAGGAAGTTCCACGTGGGTCTGATGAAACTTTTTGAAATGTAAGTTTCCTTCAGATTTATACATTGTACATTTCAAGAGTATTTTTGTGTGTTAAACGAACTGTGAAGGCACATCAACTGTTCTTTGAAAATATTAGGTAGCTTACACACTTCATTAAAATGACCTGTTGTAAATAGTCAACGATTCAATTAAAACTACCAAGAATCCCAGAAGTAGTTCTATCCTGTGTGGCATGTGATTGCACAGGCCACACATATGTATGGGGTTTCTAGTCCTAACAAAATGTTCTCATTACGCTTTGGATATGAACATGATCCATCATGATTATTATTATTTATCTGTTTATTGCCACACAATACAGGCCGGTGGAATTTGTTCTCTGTATTTAACCCATCCTATTGTATAAGAGAAGTAAGCACAGCCATACGTAGTGCTTGGGGAGCAGTTACAAGGGGTTCAGTGTCCTGCTCAAGGACACCTCGACACGCCTTCTGCATGGGCGGGGGATTTAACCACTAACTCTGAAAGTTGCAGTGTTAATGTTTTTTATCAGCTTTGATTCAGCCCAATTAGTAGTTGAATACGGTATCACTGTCTGGATGTATGCTCAATAATCTAGGTATGGAAATCGCAAAAAAGGGGAATCGGTTAGACTGGATCAGAAGTTTTTTCCGAAACGTTTTGTCACTCAAACAGGTGAAATCTTCAGGCTGAGCTTACTGCAAGCACTCCCCCCTTATAAATAGTACCACACAACAATAGGCTGAGTTCAAATGAGAGTTGGGTAATCAACTGCACATTCAGCGGCCATGAGCACATTCACAAGGATTGGGGAATATTTGCAATCACGGCATTGTAAGACGCCGACAGATGTACTCTCAGGCCAACACCCCTATTCAAAGACGGCCGTTCCCTCTGTAGATAAATGGCCTCCTTCACTCCCCTTTCAAACCAGCGTTCCTCCCTATCAAAGATGTGAACATCATCATCCTTGAATGAGTGGCCACTAGCCTGTAGATGGGTTTAGACCGCTGAACACATTAACTCGGTGGACACCCACATGAAATTCACAAACAGCAATCCATCATGGGACTCTGGATTACCTCCTGAGCCCCAGATGTGCACAGGCACTTTTTCACAGGGTTGCTGCCTGAGCACTCCCTCAGGGAGCTGGTCCCATAACTGTGACAATGACTATGTGTGGTTGATCTCTACATCTGAGCACCTCCCTACTGCTATTACATACACACTCACATACATTTATGGTAGCCTGCACCACATCTGCATGTGCCTCAGCCATATTTACCTGTTTACATTATATATCCACACCCAACACAGGGCGTCATGAAAGGCATCCAGTCTTAGTCCCCTATGCTCCATTTAATCCATGTCCACCCCCACAACATGGGGACTAATCGTGACATAAAGATGGACCTCTCACTCTATTTTTGCATGTCTCCATCCAAGTTACAGATCCACACAGCTCTTCTTTCTCCTGTGACTTCCAGCTCATACATACTCGCTACAAAAGTAGAAATTTAGCAGGTGAAAGCTATGACAGCTTGCTTACAAATTTGGGACCGTCTTGTGGGCCGTTTGGAGGCCAGCTTGGAGGTGGTGTGCTCATTAGTGGCCCGTTATCCAGCTCCTCATAAGGCTCAACAGTAACAATAAGGCCATTGCTCATTTGGGGCGGCATAGTTCAGTGGGTAGAGCGGTCGTCTGGCAATCAGAAGGTTGCAGGATGGAACCCCGGTCCTGCATATAGCATGTCGAGGTATAAGACACTTAACCCCTGACTGCTCCCCGAGCACCATATGGTGGCAGCTCACTGCTCCTATACAACAGGTTAGGTCAAAAATGCAGAGCAATCCAAATTTCCCCTTGTGGAACTGATAAGGGAATTATTATTATTATTTAATCCTCCAGTCAACAAACTATCATCAGCTTTGCCCCGACGATCACAACTTTCTTAATGTTGTCAATTACAGCTGTTAGTAGGATAATGTGTTTTCTATTTTGACGAGTTTGATGGAAATAACTAGGTGTCATTTTGAAAATTGGTCTTTGCTGTTTGTTTTAAAACATGACCCACAAATTGACACAGCAAACATGTCTTTCACCATCTAAAACAAATAAACAGATCCTTACTCTCCTATTAGCTTGATGAAGGGATCCAGCAATTGACAAGTAGCACTCGGTGTGTATGTCATAGGGCATCCAATTCAAGGAATATCTAGTCTGCAAAACCATGCTCCAGCCGCAGCACAGAGACTGTAAGGGAAATCAAACTTTAGATGGGTTGAACCTGGAAAACAAGATTTTGAAACTGAGATGTAGTAGCTCCCAAACAAACAAATGCTGCTTGTCTCCTTACTCGTGCTGTAATTCTTTCATTCAATCTGACACAACAGCTTTCTGTTTGCGTATGATCAATAACAAGATATAATTTAATGAATTTTCTCCACATCCGCTCTCCTGCAGCTCTGGGCTTGCATGATAGCGAGCAATATTGGATGATAGGGGTGTGTAAGTCTTGAGGGCCAGGGACAGACCCTCTCTCTGGGTTTCATATATCAGTTTAAAGGAAGTTGGCAGAGAAAAGCCCAGAGATTTGTCCAGAGTCAGCACGCCTCATCTTAACCATTCTTTTCTCTTTTTAAAATTAGATGCCAGCCGGTTTGAAATTTGATGCTGAGGCTGGAGAATCATTACATTGCGTGAAAACACAACAACTATTTAAAAAAAAAAGACGTCAATAGCTTGCTCAAGGGCATTTTTAAGTAAATACATTATTATCTCCCCATGCTTTTTTCTTTGTAACTGTGGCCAATTATAGATAGGGACCATATGTTGTTTTTCTCTGGATCAGACTGCATGCATACGTACCAGAGACACTTGGTTGGTTTTGATTATAGATTATACTATGGCTCTTCCTATGGTTCATGGTATTTCTAGAAACTAGGCCAGGTCATCCAATTGGCGGTGGTCCCCAGAAGGAAGGGGAGAAAATGCATGACGAAAACTCCTTTTAAAGGCTTCTCAAACCTGAATATCTGCTTTTGGGGTTGAATAACCCCTCCAAACCCCCCAGGAGTATATTTTAAAGTTGTCTGTCGACTGTGCTTTTTACAATTTTTGACTGTTTATACATGCAAAATGCTAACTCTTTGCAGCTCTTTATGACACCATATGCTTGGTGTTTATGATTTTTCCCCACTTTTTTAAAATTTTGTTTGAAGGGGAGGATTGAAATGTTGAGATCCGATGATTTATCCTGATGGTCTCGCACAGGCAGCTGCTCAACTGTTTGGCCAATTAGTGATTGTAATAGACCGCGGGGGAATTCGTCAAAGGCAAATGAGTTGTGATTCCCTCTGGTGCTGGGTTCAAGTCATGTGGGAGCTGGTGGTATCTGAGCTCCCATGAAAGCAGTATAATCACGCATCTGTGGGAGGTCGGTAATACATTACCGACAGTGTTTTAAAAAAAAAAATCACAAATAATACATTTTTAAATTTGAGTATCATTCACGTCAAGAAGATAAATGGGCCAAAAGAAGCATGCTCTAATCCTGAAGGATTAGAAAGAGCTGGCACAGTGTTTAGCACTGTTGTCTCACAGCAAGAAAGTCCTGGGTTTGAATCCTGTCTCACTTCCTTTCTATGTGGAGTTTGCATGTTCTCCCTGTGTCTGTGTGGGTTTCCTCCGAGTGAACCAGTTTTCTCCCACCATCATAAACATATTCATAGCAGGATTAATACTCCTGACTCTGCCCCTGAGCAAGATAATAGCAAGGCAATAGGAAAAAGAACTGGAGTTGATCCCCTGGGTACATCAGCTGCTCTATACAATAGGATGGGTTAAATGCAGAGAATGAATCTGATGTATGTATGGTATGTCGATCCATCCACAAATAAAGCTTTTTCTAAGCTTCGTCCTAACCAAGTACCATATTCTTTGAATGACACTAGCTGCAATTCTCCACCAAGGACGCTCTAGAATGTTGTCCTATATAACTTCCCATTGAGATTTTGCTAAACATTTGAACTCATTTGGAAGACGACTCCATTACACGTATCAGCCAACATTATCTTTGTAACATTTAATGAATAGAAAGTAGTTGTATGTGTTTTTTTGGTGTTTCATACTAGTGCCCATCCTTGATTGGCTTATGTTATGATAATCTTTATGGGCACAGTACATATTAATGAACATTTATAATGTAAATATGATGTATTTAGCTAGAAGGCTAATTTTCATCTGTTGTCCCAAACAATTAGGGGTTCAGTCTTACTCAGCATGGTTCAACACATTTTCTGAAGAAACTGGGGCTCGAACAACCAATCTTCTATAATTACTAGATGGGCACCCTACCTCCTGAGCCTCTTCCCTTTAATTTTTGGATGTTAAAACTTTGTTGTTACAATATTGAAGTGTAGGCTTCTCAAGAAAGTTTGGGATTGTTGCCATCTACTTGATAAAGTGCGTTGATGGAATGCTGTGTGTGTGTGTGTGCGTGCGTGTGCGCGTGTGCGTGTGTGTGTGTGTGTGTGTGCGCGCGTGTGTGCGCGTGCGCTGGGCCATGTAATGAGCATTGAGATCTCCCTCTCATGGAAAGCACATCTTTAAGCTATTATTTATATCCACCCCTAACGCTAGTTAATATAGAGACCCCCATCACAAAGCTCAGATTATTACTGAAACCCTGCTCTGGTGTGCTGAATTGATCCAACCCATATTAGCCTCTCAATGACAGAGTTTGCAACAATGAATCTTAATGATGGAGAGATTACAAGATGGTTGCTTTTGGTCTCAGATTTGTTATGATAGACATTAGGCATTTAATGTTGTGGTAGAAGGTTCTGACCAATGGTCTTGAAAAAATCTATCCGTTTATCATAAATATAAAGCATTTACACACAGATGCACACCAAATGTGGTCAAAGCTGTTTATAGCCACAATTCTGGAGGAACATACAGGAGCATACATAACCTGTCACATGAAGGCAAATGCTCAAGAAGCTCACAGGAAACAACCAACCAAGTGCTGTCATTTGTTGAGCTTGTAGCCAGCAGAGACCCAGAGGCTCAGTCTGTGTAAAACAGACATTTGCCCAGAGGGTTTTCTTTTATTTTTCTTGATATTTCATTTTTTTGAGTCATCTACTGTATTCCCACCTAGTAATGTTGCACAGTTTGAAGGCGTCTTCTGTTTTAAGAATTTAGGGCAATCTGAGGGCGATGAAAGATTGCCGCAAATTCAGCTTCAGGAATCGTGGCAGTCTTCTACAATCAGGCTGAGAGATTTCATCAGCCCCTAAATAAATACAATGATATGCATTCTAGAATTTTTCATAAAGGCATTCAATTAATTCAAAACTAACAGTAAAATTATTACCGAATACAAATCTGAAAAAAATGCTTTGAATCCAAATATTCACAAAGTATATCCGACCCACAACTCCGAATCAAGTCTTTGACGACATCACATTACATTCAGCACCTTTTTGAGATTCAGTATAGAAAAATGTGTCTCACCACTTGTTGGGTTCTCTTTTCAATGAGGTTCAAGATGAAACGTATACATGCATACATTTAGACATCTCCATCACATTACCATCCGTCTCCTGTGAGAACTCTTCTCCGTTACCCCACCATCACCGCTTTCAGACCATAACAATATGTGACCACCACTCAATAGTAGCAAGTTGGTATCTAGACAACCGCTGCTAAGAGACCAAGGTGGCATTGTGGGTATTGCATGGTCAAGCCACTCACCACATGTTTCATGGAAATCCACTTTTGAGTTGGCAATAGATCTCTGAAGTGAGTCTTTCATCCAAATCCATTTTTTCAGTTCAGGGTAAAAATGTAAAGAGATATAAAATAATTGCCTTAAACTATGCCATGCCCTGGGTACTTTTGAAGATTAGTCCCTTGTGCGTTCCCAGATAAGTTGCATTGGATTTTGATCAGTTGTGGGGCCATTTTAAACATTTTGATACTTAAATAAACCCATTAAAAAGTGACTACTTTGTCATATGTTCCACGGCAAATCCTCATAATAGGCTGGTCGGACTGGCACCACCATATGCTACCATTGCACAAAATGATCAATAATTCAGTGTAACAAGTAATATTTTTTCTTTTTGTAGATCATTTTTGTGTGATTACATGACAACAGAAGGGTTGTCCAATACATTCAAAATATGTTCTTCTACCTGTGTAAAGGTCAGCATTTCTCCTCGCAGTCTTCATTTGGTGGGCTTGGAGCTGACCCTTTAGCATTGGTTTAACCAAGTGAGTTAGTGAAAACACTGTCTGCATGGTCAATGTACTTCCAATATTGAGCTATAGGGCATCATCATGTTCGCCCCATGGGGAGAGCAGCCAATAGAAAATAATAAAATGGATGACAAATGCCAAGATGTTCTGTAACTGTTGTTTACAGCAGTAGTGTTACTATGGAGCTACATGCTACACCATTTGACACAGTGTGGCAACAGAGGTTAAATGCACTTGCAAAGCTGTCAATTGAAAATGAACACATTCATGTATTTGCAGACTTTTATATGTCTGGTTTAACACCTCTGCCTGTGCCCCTGAACAAGGGAATAGGAAAAAGAACTGGAGTTGCTCCCTGTGCACTGCAGCTGCTCACTGTGCCTATACTAATATGATGGATTAAATGCAGAGAACAATATTTTGTTGTATGTATGTACAATAACAAATAAAGTTTCTTCTTCCATCTTCTTTTTAACAGCAAAGTTATCGACAAGTTTGCTCAGATGAAAGCTTTGCCCACAAGCCATGAACGTCACTGGTGAGTCAATTTTACATCATATTAAGGCATGTTACATTGACTGTGGGTTAAGGCCCAGAAAGCAATGAATGTCCCTTCTCTGAAATGTTGCTTTGGATTTTCAATGTTGTGTAACAAGGTAACATACTGGGTGTGAGGTCAAATGTTGTCCTCTGATACCGTTTCCGTTAACTCCTGCACTGTATCAGGTTAATGTATGCATTTATAATTTCATTAATTGATGGGTTGCATTTTGATTTTGATTCATTGAGCATTGAACATGTATATTCAAGTAGGTTCATGTGTAGTTTCACCAACAAGTTGGATGCAGCCCACATAAAGTTAAATGTGCCCTAACTAGCAGGCTTTCCATGCCAAAGGCACCACTGTATGTATATATGTTTTACATATATTACTAAATATATTTTAAAACCACAATTCAATATCAAACAAACATAAACTTAACCAACCCCTCAACAACATTATTTTTCACCTTAGGCTGAAAATGAATTGATCCAGCTGTAGTTTGAGCAATAGAGAAATGATGGCAATGCTTTAGACATTTGTCTCTGAATGATGTTTGAGTCTCTCTTCTGCCGCTTACTACATTTTGATATTAGCCCATACCAGGGGCGGCGCGCAGCATTTTAAAGTTGGTATTCAAAATTTTTCAGAAAAATTTAAAAAATGGGTTTTAGGGGGGGGGGGGCACAGAAAAATTTTTGGGCATAGTTTAATTACTTTTCTTGGTCTCGAGGGTAAAGAAAGCTCAAACAAGTACGTTAAATCAAACAGCA
>OMLC01043261.1:0-14351 GCA_900302585.1 Regalecus glesne | reverse complement strand
ATACATAAACCGATCAGCCAAAACATAAAAATCACCAAACTCTGTACATCCCCAGTGCCACAGAGACAGTGAGCATTAGTTCACTTACTATCTTCCCTCCCTGTCCTGTTTATGGTTCGATGACTGGCTAATACCACACGTCTCTGCTGGTTAATAGTACAACTTCTTACGTAACCCCAGGGCCAAAGGGTGAAAGCTACTGCACACTCCAAACCACCTAACCTTATCACACACAAAAAGACGTGCATGTTCATTTTACTGATAAAACTGTCAGTCTGAGGCGCTGTGGAAAGTATGTATAGGCGAAAAACCATAGACCTTTGCAAAAGGAGGACAGTAACTGCCATGATCCCACATAATCAATGAAACATACATAACGTTTTTTTCTTCGGATAACATTGAATCCTATATATTCTGATGTATTGATGCATGCTCAATAATCCAGGTATGGAAATCACAAAAAAGAGGTGAATCAGTTCAACTGGATCAGAAGTTCTGAAACTTCTGATCCAGTTGTTATATATGTTATATATATTCTGATGATATCATATCAGAGTTGGGAGTATACATATTGAAGCATTCTTCTCCATAATACTCCTTGGGCTTTTTTCATGGCATGGATTTCATGATACAGTTTCAGAATAAAACCCATTCTCACTCCCCTTAAAACATAGCCATCCATTTGTTCATGCTGTAAATTAATGATATTTTGAAAGCTTTGTCAAAATCTGACCACTGGAGTATGTGATATCAGACCTTAGGCATGAGACTAACATGAGTCACTAGTACACATTCGTGGCCCAGAATAGTTCAGTAGATGCCAGAACTCAGTGAAGAAAGGCATCATTCTCAGAAATGGTATCCAAGACAAAACCAGTGGTTTCTGAGATGGAGGAACTCACAAACCAAATAAATAAGCACATGCAGAATTGTTCTTACGACCGGATATGACAGCCTAAGCCCTGACATTTTACTGAGAACCCACGGTGATACTGGCATCACAGGAGTGTCTGAATTCTATGGGCTGGTTCCAAGGACACAGATTAAGCTTGGTCAATCATATATGCTTGTTAACCACAGTAACCTCACTGCACTCTGCTGCCTTCTCCTGTCACAGGGAAGATATTCTAAGATACCACACACCAAGTTTTCCCAGGAGAACCAGACAGTGTCCAACCAGGAAGTGATTAATTAGAGTGAGCAAGCAAAACAATCATTCATGATTTGGATATTTGTAGATTAGCTCTTGTCAGCTGTATGTCACTGATAAAAAGGATCAAAACAGACGTTTGGTTTGATGTATGTGGCTTTGAACCTAGTGAATCTTTTTTTGCAATTGCACGTCCCCCCAATTTCTTTGGTCTAGATTAAGTCATAATTCTAAATGATCTCATGGACCAGTTCAGCAGCTGCAGCACCAATGAGATTTTTTTTTAAAATTCAAGTTGACAGGAACAGACAATCCATATAAAACAATTAACATAAAAAGGCATGTGCAAATTGTTCACAGATTGCAATGATAACCCAGTATCAAACACCAGGACCAAATGAAGATCAGTATTTCATGGTCTTGGTAGGATGAAAACACAAACAGGGAAACGAGCAGACTGCTTACAATACGTCTTCACATTTACAGAATGTAAAACAGAATCTCATCTGTCATGAAGACTTGTCAGTGCCACAGAAGAGAACAGAGCATGTCTGTAGGACTTACCCATGGGGCCTAACTGTAGAAGGGGTGTCACTGCAGCAACATCAGAAACCAACTCAGCACGGATGAGAGAGAGAAGATGCACAGGAATGCTGCATGTCTCCTAGCAAATGAACAGTTAAGGTTGAATTGTTGATATTGTAATATCGTGATAAATGGTAAATGGATTTGTTCCTATATAGCACGTTTCTAGTCTAATCGCCACTCAAACCACTTTACAATGAATGCCTCACATTTACTACGTGCAAGGAATATATAATTATGTTGTCTAATTTATTGATAATTGAAGTCTATTGCCTAAAAATAGAACATTAATCTGGTTACTTAAGTGACACCTCACAACAGCTACCAGGATAAGGAGCATATGACACTCTAGTCAAAGAGTCACCATGCTATCAAACTTGTTCAATAATAAAGGAAAGCAGAAACACTGCAGACTTCATTAAGTTGGTGCATTGGTGGCTGTGACAGGGGCAGTGGTGTGGGAAAAACGTAGAAAGACAATAATAAAAGTTGCTGGCATTAAAAATGCATGTTTGGTAAAGTAAGTGAAGGAGCACCAGAGTGCCACAGCGGAAACCTTTCCTGCCATCATGGCAATTTCTGAACCACGCCCCTATGCATAATTCATACAGACCGCGGTAAAAGCCCTCTTTCCATTAAAACACAACCCTGATGCTTCATGAAACGTCAAGTTCAGCCCATGCAGGTGAGTTCAGGGCCATTTAAAGCGCCGTGCAACAGGCGGACCAGACGAGGGCGCCTGGACCGTCCTCACACTCACCAGCCACGGGAGCTGATCCACATGTAACACTTAACAAGACTTCTCATTGGCCGAGCCTCTGTGGTGACTATGTAAAACCCTCTACCATTGGACAAATGCGAGTGGGTGGCGCATTACACAGTGTCTCATTGATGTTGCTTGGAGCTGGGCAGAGCTATTCCGCCACACGGAGTGAGAAGGTGTAGAAAGTGAGAGAGGGCAAATGTAAGGTGATTTTTAAACAGAAGGTTACTGGTGACTGTAGTAATTATTTTAGAGAGATACACCAAAGATATTGACATAGATAAAGAAAGACATAGCCGAGATGCTTTGTCACGTCACTCGCCCTGATTCTGTGGTGATGGAAGTGGAAGTTGATGCGAAGGCTAATGGGGAAGATTGCCTGAATAAGGTGGGTTTACGCATCACGTCTGGCTCATTTGATACTGCTTGATAACCGGATCTGACAACGATGCTGAGTCGTTTGTGAATAACTTTTACCCACAGCGATTCAAACCAACTTAACTTGGAACTCCTTTTTTTTTTACATTGTGAAGAGAATACTTTGTTATCTCGGTTGGTTGAATGATGGTTAAAACTTGAGGGTTGCTAGTTGAGGGAGTTTATTGAACTGCATTCATTGTTCGTCTTAACTCATGCTGTAAATGTTAACAGTGGACAATAGAAACGCAAACACGTTGTAAAAATAGTTTCGCAGAAGTTAAGGGAACGAACATCTGTTTGTTTAAACTGTACTGACTAAAATCCCACATTCTACTGTGCAAGATCTCTTATTGTATGGTGGTGATGCCGTTCGTTACGTTAATGGGGAAATCTGGCTGAATGGATATATAAGGTCAAAACTGAGTGAGGATCTGAGTCAACCGCGTCTTGGCGATGTCAGAGGGAGAGATGGGCTTGTTAGGGTTGTTGTTCTTCTCTCTTTCCAGCCAGTCATTTGCAATAACACACTATCCAAGCTGGAATCTCTCTGGAACTAACTTGTATTAAGACTTTGCACAGAGTCGAGACCACTGATCAGATGGATGCTGGTTGCGTTAATAGGACAGCAGGCAAGTTTACCATTATTTAAACCGCCAGCTTGGAACTGTCGCTTTGTTGTTTACAACAGAGATCTCCATGTGTATGGACGGACGCGTGTCATTCTCAGGCCCAGTCTACACCTGATATTAACATGTGCCTTGTGATCCGGTCACAAGTAGACCGTGGCAGGTCAGTTTACACCTGAATCTCCTCCACATGTCTCAAGGGGCCAATTAGTGATCTGTGTGCAAATCAACACGCCCATTGCTGTTCGCTATGGTTTTAACTAGTGGGAGGCAGAAATGCACTACCTGTACCCAGTCTGAGGGAAATTAAAAAGTAGAAGTTTGAAGTGAAAGTGTTCCATTGCTACACAGACCAAGGTGGATTTGTTCACTGTATTTAACTTGTATAGGAGCAGTGAGCACAACCCCAGCGTGGTGCTCGGGGAGCATTTAAGGGTTCAGTGTCTTCCTCAAGGACACCTCGACATGCCTTCTGCAGGGGATCGAACCACCAATTTCTGATTACTAGACCACTACCCTACCTCCTGAGCTATGTTGCAAATTTTGAAAAAGACTTTTGCTTGCAGGCAAAATCAAAATAATATAGATTGGGTCTGGGTTGACAGGCCTAAAGGGAAGACATGTTTCCTGTGTACTCCAGCCACGACAATCCGTTTTGCATGTTGTTGCGTCTTCTTATTGTTTCAAACATTAATATGACGCCATTGGAGCATGAATAAGTGGATACTTGGACTCATGCACAGGATATTAGTTGAGTAGGTCATACTTCAGTGTGGCGCAAAACACATTTGTGTAGACACCGCTAAAAGAAGCTGGCCATATATGGCACAGGCCAACTTTGAATGTGGCTTGAGTGATCAAATCTGAAAGCATCCTCAGTATATCTCCTTGTGGACACTCACTCCATTTTGTGTAAAAGCCCAGAGCCCACAACTTTTAAGGAACCCTACATGCTTTGGCTGAATCTCATTCACTGAAAATTGCCTATATTTTCCTCTATTGAAATTTTCAACGCTTTCCATAGTGTTTTAGATGTTTTTGGGGTGCCTTTTGGCCTACCTAAAAACTATTTTTCCCCAGCATCCCGAAAATATCCTGAATTCAAATTCAGGGATGGTATTGTTCAGGAAGTAGGGGGTCATCTAGTAATCGGGGGATTGGTGATTCAATCCCTGAACCCTGCAGAAAGTGTATTGAAGTATCCTTGAGCATGACACTGAACCCCTAATTGCTCCCCAGCTGCTGACTGCTCCTCTAAAGTAGGATGGGTTAAATGGAGCAAACAAATGTCATTGTTACGCATGTATGATGACAAATACATAAATATTATTTTAGTTGTCTCGGACATAACAACCACTGATCCAAATTGAATTTTGTTTCATTCTACATAATGTAGTTTAATAAATTAATTTCAGTAACTCACATCACTTCATTTGAACCACTCTGCTGGTCCTCCATGGATGTTCTGATAGTTTATTTGTGCTACAGAATGTAACCACCGTGAAACCAGAAAAAAATTACATTTAATTTCCCTCATTTATCACTTAGCTCTTACCACCACCATTTGCTCTCTTTGTTAACTTTCTAGGTTGCTTAACCAACACTGCTCTTGCTCTCTATCTTATTTCAAAGAAGTCGGCTGCTGACAGACTCCATGTCTGCACTGGAAACACTAAGGAGACTAATAGACCGTTCATCAGGGGCCTTCTTGATTACAATGATATATATCAAAATGATATATATGCCATGATGCATGACAGTAATAATTTCATTTGTAATGATTACTATCTCAGATTCATACCAGACACTGCATCTTTGTGTCCTATGTGTTATTTTTCTTGTTGGGACAATGGAATGCCTTTGGGGGTAGCATAGCTCAGGAGGCAAGAGCAGGTCATCTAGTAATCATTGGATTGATGTTTCGATCCCTGGCCCCTTCAGAAAGTGTGTTGAAGTGTCCTTGAGCAAGACACTGGGACCCTAACTGCTCCCCTGGTGTCTCAGCTGCCCACCTCTTTTTATACAATAGGATGGGTTTAATTCAGAGGACAAATTTCATCATGAGTGTGCAATGACTACAGAAAGTAGCTTTCCTTTCCTTAAAGTTAGAGTGCAGTACTCGTATATAAATGGAAGTCCGTGTCATTCAAGCCCAAACGAGTTCCCACAAAGATGATGAAGCCCATCACCACTAGGTAAATCTCTCAGTAATTCGCAGTACACCAGTTGTATTTCTGGGGTCTGGGATGACATTCCAGAAGTAACGTGTTGTGGTACATTTCACATCAATCAGCAATGATTGCTTTGCCGGAGCTTAACTTCTTCATGACTTATTCACGTGGCTGTTATTGGCCTGCCTGCGGGGGGGCTTTCTACCAGAAAGCTTCCGGGCTTGGGCACCATGACAGAAAAACCAAAGAAGTGTCCAAGAAAAGTTTATGATTCTCCAGAGGGAAAGAAAGGAACTGCATTCACAGGTAGGATTAGGGTCGAGAAAGAGAAGGCTCAACGATGAGGTCAAAAATGGATAGCCATTGGAGAAGCTTTTCCTTGTTGCAGTGTGCTACAAGAATACAAGTAATTACTCCCCCTGCCACAAGGATGAGACAAAACCTCCCCACCGCAGCTTTAATTTCAAGTGCTGCCTTCAAGGCAGCACTTGAGTGACGAAACGTTTCCAAATAAACTTCTGATCCAGTTGAACTGATTCACCTCTTTTTTGTGATCTTCAAGGCAGACATTGGTTTACATTCATTTCAGTGCGGTATGCGGGTCGGTATGCCTGAGTTGGGTAATCCATCAGGGTGAATATTTAGCAGACTTTTTTGTCATCTTGTTGAGCAGTAATACTGCTGATTTGAGAAAATTGGGGTAAACAAATTTTGCAAATGAAATTCAAATATCCATGACATCTTTATGGCAACATGAATGTTTGTTTCAGCTTTCTTTGACTTTGAGCGAAATATTTATTTTAAATTGAGAGAGAGGAAAAACTCTCTCCCCTACTTGGACAATGTTAATCCCCACATGCTTGCAAAACTGAACAATGATTGCGGTTATGGTTTTAGAAAAAGTACTTGGTGCCATAAGTACTCCATATCTCTTGAGTCCCGTGACCTTTGTGTTTGTCTCAGATGATGTGTTATCATGCGGTCATTGCATTACTCGTGTATATTTTATCTTGGGTATTTATATTGAGCATTGGCTGAAAACCAAAATTTTCTGAGTGAGACAATGAATGTTTGAATTGCTTTGTTTGCTTGTGTAACTCTCCGGCCTCCTCCTTTGTATCTCAAGGTTTGTAGGAAGCTGGGTATCATTGAAGTGGACTACTTTGGACTCCAGTTTTCGGGCAGCAAAGGGGAGAACCTGTGGCTGAATCTGAGGAATCGCATCTGCCAGCAGATGGACAATGTGACTCCCTGTCGACTAAGGCTGCGAGTCAAGTTCTTTGTGGAGCCCCATCTCATTCTGCAGGAACAGACAAGGTATGCTTCACAAACACCCGTACACACACAGCATCACCATCAATCTACGGCTTCTTCGTCACAGTCATCTTGGATCGCATTGTCAACTGTAACCCTCCTCTGAGTGGATTGATGTGATGCACAGAGGAGGGGTAGGGAAACTGAAACTGGCACCATAGTTTTAGACTCGCAGTACAGAGCATTACTGTGATGCCTTTGTTCCCAGTACAGTGGAACGACCGACAGTAACCTCCTCAAGCTCCCTCGGGGTTACTCTAGGTCATTTCAGAGGAAATGTGATCTGCCGGTTTTACAGCCATTCTCACTATGCCTTCCCCTGGGGGTCTGTCTCTACCCTCTGTTCCCCCTCAAGCCAGTGACAGAATACCCCTGGAGAACAGCCAGCTACCCCCACCACCATCTCATATTCTTCCCAGTGATCTGGTGGTCAAAATGATGCTTGTACATGTTGTTTATTTCTTTTGTTATCATTTTTAACCGAACCGTATCATCTCCTTTCTTGCTTTACCTCTGATCCTCAGGTGGTGTTTGGCAATTTCATGGTGCATTTTTATTGTCGGGGTTTCTTCCTTGTTGTTTTGTTTCAGTCTGTCACAGTATTCCACGTCTATGTGTCACTGTTTACTGAGATGGTTTCCCATACATGTACTTTCTGTTCACTAAATAGTAATGCGTGCAGTGTTGGAAACTCACGTTGACCCTGGCCCACCTTAGTAAAATTATTCTGAAAATATCCAATGTGCCCTCTTCTAGGTTGTTAATTGTATTAACAATAATTATGGTTAATAATTATTCAGAATGGGTCTTTCTGATCCAAACGAAACACAAGTGCTAATTGCAGACTTGATATGTGAGAGGTCTGTTTTACGTGTCATGATGAGTCCCCACGTTAGGGGGGGGGGTGGACATGGACTAAGATGGAGTTTGGGGGATTAAGGCTAGATGGCCTTCCTGATGCCCTGTGGTGGGTTCAAGCCTACAGCCTCTGGCTCGTCAGTTCCTGAAGCATATGCTCTACCACGGCCCCTATAATTGAAGATTTGGTATTTGGTCTCTAAACAGACAAGGTAATTGTGGAGTGAGTAAAATAGATGGCAGGTTTCTAAAGTAAACAGACACCTCAGTATTTCCTTACCGTTAGAAGTAGATGTTGGGTGACGCAGACAAATGATGATGTAACTGAGTCCAGTTCTCCTTCCTTGTCCTATACTTCCTTCACCTGGTTATTCCTTGAATAAACAAAGAAACAAGAATAATTAAAGGGACGAGGAGGGAGAGAAACTTGGTTAATGCGCCCAAAAAAGTCTATATTCCAACTCAGTATTCCCCTGCCCCATAGCTTTTGATGTTATAAATAGCAGGTGCATTAACAGTCCTTACAGCATGACAAAAAAACAACAACTTCAAATGCAGTATCCAAGGTAATTATTATCTCACCATTATATTCTCCCTAAACCCCCAACGTACTGTTGCCAGGGTTTGATAACTGAGGGTTTGGAGCACAGGATGGGAAAGGGAGAGAGAAAAAGGCATTTTGAGGGGAAAGCTGTTTGGTGTCCTTTTGAAAGTCCCGTCCAGCACTGGTCCCACTGTTTCTCTTTTTGTGCTCTCTTTCACTCACAGAGAAGAATGCCACTTAGAGCTGTTCATTAAACTGAGATCTGGCCGCCTAGGCTGAGAAGATTGGTCCTCCATCTGGCTCCAAGTGTGCACTCTCGCATACTTCCAGCCCATTCATTTTGCTCCCTCGCTCTCAATTTCTGCTGTATTGTGCTCGCTTGCCCACTCCCTGCCTGAATTCAGTGCATGTTCTTGGCAAGATTTGGTGAAATACGGAAATATTTTGTAGCCAGAGTGCCCAAGTACAGCTATTGGCTTTTGTAGCTGGATACATTTCTATCTTCTAATACCGTTTTCAGGAAAAGAGTGGAAAATGTGGGCCACAGCAGCTCAGGAGTAAAGCATGGGCTTCAGGAACTAAAGAGCCAGACGCTGTGGGTTAGAACCCACTGTTGGGAATCCAGCCTTAATCTTCCATGCCTGCCCTGAGATGGACTGGTAACCTATCCAGGGTGTTTCTCCATCTTCTGTCTAATGGACATTGGGATAGGCACCAGCAGATCTATGACTCGACTTTGAATAAGTTTAGTGATGACATGACAAAGTCCAGGCTCGGGAAAAGTCATGGAGAATTTTAGTCTCGTATGATTCGGAAGCTTAAAGAAAACTGAATAAAACTGCATCAACTTGATTACATATTCATTTGTCAATTCATTTCTTCTTTTGAAAGTAGCTGCTGGCAGGGTTTTAGGGTTTCCATTGTGCTATTGTGTGCAAAAGAGTTGACCCTTCAATGCTAACACATGGCTATACTTCCTAACTTTCCCGCAGTATTCTGGGCAAGTGCATTTTCAACAATTGGTGGCTTCAAATGCACAAGTGTATCTACAGTTTACAAGTGATAAATATGACTGGCAAAAGTTGTTCGCAGTGTAATTACATGTATACATTTAATGACTCGCTTGCAGATCTTTTGGTCATGGAAATTAAGCAAAACATGATGGAGAAGTAACTGAAAACCACACGTTAAACAAAGGAAAAAAGTACACCCTATCATCATGGTTTCATCTCCATAGCCCTAACAGAGGAATGTGACTGGAGAGAGGAGTGCAGGGATGAAGTGGGGTGGGGGTGTTTCTAGAGTTAAGAGGACGCTCAGCTGCCATTGCTCTGACCTCCACTAGATTATCTGCGGTCGTCAACAGATGGTCGACATGGAGGGGGGTGAGTCAAGGGTGAGATAAAGACGTGAAGTGACAGGCAGAGGAACGTGGAGTTGTTGATGGTTAAATGTCGCACGTGCTGCATGCCATTGCAACCGTCAGATTACGAGTTTATTTTGCTGCTGTGTGTCCGTGCCGTTCATCCGTCTGCTCAGATGTAATTTCATTTAACCAGAGGGAGAGCCAACACTTGGCGTCCATTCAAGGGGTATGAGGGCCAAATGTTGACGGAGCAGGGCGGGAAAGTTTGGGACTAGGACCCAATCATGTGATTTCATACTATCGATTGTGCCAAGGTCAAAGTAATAACTTTCCCCAAGCACAGCGCTGTTTACCTTCTCTTATTTTTGTTTGTCTTTTTGCACACTGGAAGTGGAAGTGATGGGTTACAAAAGGAAAATATTAGACTTTTTTGAAAAGAGAAATCCATAAGAATAGTGGTTAATCTGCCTTTTCTGTTGGCGGGATGCCAAGCTAGACCCACTAATGGTTTCCTTCGAGTCTTAGGAGCACAATAGCCAAGCAGTTAGTACTGTTGCCTCATAGCAAGAGGGTTCTTGGTTCATATCTCAAGCCTTCCCCAGGTCCTTTCCGTGTGGATTTTGCATGTTCTTCCCGTGTCTGCATGGGTTTCCTCCGGATGCCCCAGTTTACTCCCACTATCAAAAAGATTTCTATGTTAGGGATGATACTCCTGCCTGTGCCCCTGAGCAAGCCAACAGGAAAAACAACTAGAGTTGGTCCCTAGATGCTGCAGCTGCTCAGTGCTTCTATACAATAGGATGGGTTAAATGCAGAGAACACATTTCATTGTATGCATGTACAATAACAAATTAATAAAGCTTCTCCTGCAAAGCTTCTTCGTCTTTTGCATTTCAAAAAGTAGAAAAAAACGGATTCAGTTTGGCAAACGATTCCTATTGTTTGTGTAAGTAATGCCAAAGGGGAGATGTGCTCAAACTGATGAAGATGGGGGTTAAGCCTTGTATTCTTTGAACCTTAACCAGGCGAAGATTAGCACCTGGTCACCATAAGTTCTGCAGCTAAGTAAATCTGTACAGTGCTGTTTCTTTAGCTACTGTCATTGCCCATTGATTCTCTTATCTGTGACCCAGGGCAGGAGTCAATCAATCTCCCTCGTGTTCTCAGCAGCAGGGGAGGGAGAGAAAGTTTTGTTGTTGTTGTTTTGCCTCCCAAGCTAAGCAGGTTAGTGCTACAGCAACCCAACAGACGCTTTAGCTTGGCTCTTTATGCCGTCACCTTTGCCCTACTTAGGTTACTACAGCTTCCACTCATCATGCGCTGACTGCAAACATGCACTCAGGAAGTCACACTTGTAAACACACATGTATAGCTTTTGTCTTTTTGTATCAAGCACTTAGAACTCAGGCCACTTTTCTGCAATGGGAGCATCTCTATGTCCTCAAATTGTCCAGCTGCATTACTTTCCCACACTATACATTTAGTGTATCTTATCTAATTAGACTCTGTTAGCTGTTAACTAGCTTTGTTAGCTATAAACACAATGCACTGTTAGTGCTGCTGAAGAGGATCCCCCAAGTATTTGGCTTACCTAGAAGAATGTATAAACAGATATAGTCTCTTAAGGAACATATTGTTCTTGAAATGGATAGTGTATAGTGTATTAAAGGGACTGTTGGCTGATGGGGGATTTTTCAGAGCCATTGGCACCCTCCTACAGCCATGCCAACACACACACACACACACACACAGAGAGAGAGAGAGATAGCACTATAACCCTATAGTCTTGTTCTGCAAAGTCATGTGTGAGCTGTTGTGAAATATTTTCTGGGCCATACAAACACACATAAACTAGGCAGTGAAGAGGGACTCCATGGTACTGTTGCATTAAGCTGAGCTGAGGGGTGGGTCTTTCTCTTTCTCTCTCCCGCCAGGCCTTGTTACATAACCCACAGTGGACTGAGTACTAGCAGAACTCAGCAAGCCGCTTATATAAGATGTAACGTGCGTCGCTGCCGCTGGCCATGTATGGCCCAGCGATAGCTGAAATGCACACGTTTGATTATTCAGGGGGCTTTGTTGTATTTTCCTCATCAGGAAGAGCTTGATCACATGTTCTTTAGGGCAGACGGAAATTATTGATGTGTACATCAGCTTGTAGTATCTTGGCTTGCCCGCTGGTAAATTGAGAATCTGCATCAATCTTAAATCGAGCTGTGGTCACTCTCTGGGAATTGTGATCAGGGGGATTTTGCCACCTGTGATCAGTGATGCATGGCCTCCTTAAATCTTTGGAAGGATTTCCTCTCTTCTTATAGACAATTAAAATACCAACAATCTCTTATTTGTTTTTTCAGAGAAGTGAAGTGATTGCACTGTTCCCCACTTGCTGCACTGATTCACCTTTTCATTTACCTAGTCATTTACTCCAGGCTCAATTCTAAAAAAAATCTATATGCCTAAAAGATTCAAGTGGTAATGAGGTTTGATCTCAATGGTAACTCACTGGAAGGCGTGTGGTTCATCCAACAAGTTCGAACCCACCGCAGGGCACCAGGAAGGACATCTGACCTAAACCCTCTATGCTCCATTTAAGTCTCATCCTGACACACATCGTGATACATAAGTTAGTTTCCACTGAAAGCAGCTGGCTACAGTTCACACAGTTGGCTTCTATGTTTTGTATTAATAAATACATGTTGAAAAGAAATCAAAATCCTCATTCCTCAAAATTGAAGTAGGGGTAACTGACCCTAAGGGCTCCAGTGTTATCTGCACCACAGGCCCACATCATCAAACACCACTTAACCTGTGGGCTTTCCTTGTTTCTGTTTAAATACACTGGGGATTTTTCAATTTCTTGGCACTAGTATTTAGCATTCTGATCAGGCTAATAAGGAATGGGCAGCAAACGTATATCTATAGAGCCAGGCGTTATAATAGGTTCTGATGTTTTATCACCCCCCCAAGACAAAGCCCTCCTCTTAAGTGTACCCAGTACTAAATGAGCTTTCTCAAAGGAATCCTCAACTAGCCACAGTAAAAATGGATTGGCCAATTAACCATGCATGGCAAAAGGGGGGATGTGTTTGACCCCTAAAAATGTAGTGGATTAGTTATTCCATCGTCATTTGTTTGAAATGTGAAACCAGTTTTAATTTCCATTTCTGTAAGCTTATCTATGTGTCGGAGGTTTTTGTGTTCTTTCCCTCATGTAGCAAGTTTCCTGCTTTCCTGCATGACTAGTGATACAATATGAATTAAAGCAGAGAGCATTTGTGGTGAAGGGGTTTTGAAGAGTGTCACAGTGAAGATCATAAACATATCAAAAAAATAGTAGACTGCATCTATCTGCCCAAACAGCTAGCGGTACAAATGAAGTTTCCTTTCTTTCTTAAACGGTATGCACAGCAGTCATCAATTGTAGGTTTATTCTTTCACCATCCCTTTCCTTTTTCCTCCACCAGCTTGAATACCCATGTTTGTTATGTGCACTCATGTAACCTAGACCTACTTTATCCCATTTGGCGCCATAACATTAGCCCTCACCCAGAAATGATAGCTGGAATTTATTATCTTGGTTTGGTACATGATGTTTTATTTTTGCTGCACGCTGCCTGGGACTGGATTTTAATAACCATATCACCATCCAAATCAGGGGGCCTAGTGTACAAACTACATCTTTGTTAAGTTTTAGTTTTTCCTTTTTTCATTGCTTTCATTTAATTTAACCTGGCACAGAAACTTAGTTAAATTTAGTGTTTAGTTCTCTTTCTCTCTTTCTCTCTCGCTCCACACACGCAATCTTCTTCATGACTATCTGTGTGACTTCAGGATTCACACACGCTTGGTTGGAAAGAAAATATGTTGGCCTCAGACTTTCCGATTAGTCTGGGCTTGCAGGGAAGATGGTAAGCAGAGTTTACTAGAGTTCATTGACTGCCAGTAACCCCAGAGCACTGAGCTTCACAGCACTGTTCTTTGACTAACTTACAAACCACATTGTTGAGCCCAGCCAATGAGGCCTGAAACGCCACAGATGATTGGCTGCCCAAGGTGCAGTCGCGAGGCAGAGGTGTTAAATTTCAGCTGGTGGTTGGAACTTTTTGTTCCCGTCTGAGGAGCTGGCTGACAATTCTGTAACCTACATGACGGACCTTTCCCATTCACACTGTTGAATTGAAGCATTCCAGTTGCAAAAACTGGATTTAAAAGTGGGGAATTTAAATCAAGAGTTTGAAACTATGGGCATTAATTGAGTGAAATTTCATTTACCCCCGTTCTTGTCTGCCATCATGGCTCTGTAGTCAGTGACCTCCCCTCTTTATTAAGACTCTTTCTTTCTTAGGGTCCAAGCCTGCTTTGATTAAATTAGTTCGCCCATCCAGTTAAGTGTTAACATTTTTGTCGTATACCAGATGACGTTCTCCTGCCAACACGCCACACAAATGCATATCTGAAAGAGCGGTTATTTCTCTCTGCGCTCTGAAGACTTCCACGGCGGGGCGGGGATGGGGGGGGTGATCATTGTGAATGTCTTAAGCTTCTTAAGAC
>OMLC01043260.1:0-14641 GCA_900302585.1 Regalecus glesne | reverse complement strand
GTACAGCCCCTGCATGCTGAACTCTCCACACACACACACACACACACACACACACACACACACACACACACACACACACACACACACACACACACACACAATCCCTCGGCAAAAGGTGGCAAGAGCAGATCAAATTAAGTGGTTTGATACTTTCTCTGTAAATCCGATTAAGCCGGTTAATTCCCAAAAGCGTTTAAACGATTAAAGCTGGTTAATGGGCCTTAGGGAGGACTTCCAGGATCAGGGTGTCCGAGTTTGGCTCCGATATTAACGGAGGGGTGGAGGAGGATCAATACGCCAGATAACAGCAGCAAACGCACACATGGTAAATACTCTGCATCTCCGCCTCCCGGCCGCTCCTTTGGTATATCGGAGAGGACGCGTTTGCACGTGTGCAGGGTGACAAATTCTATAATTGCTCATTGAATTCAAATCCTCCTCCTGATGGGGAAATTTCTCAACCCGAGAAACAAACATTCTCTTGACAAACAGTGGCTATGCTTTGCTGTGACAAGGCTCCTAAATATAGAGTGGAAAATGGAGCAGAAGGAAGGGGAGCTGTGTGGACCATAAATATTCACAGTCCAGCTACAGCAGCAGGGCAAATGGCCGGCCCGAGGAGAAGTCTGTCCATGGGCTGCCTAGTTTGGCGGTGATGGAGTCAGTAGCTCAGGTCTAGTCAAGCTACGCAGTCATCTCAGCTCATCTCCACCAAGGGGGACGGAACAAAAGAAGCCAGGTTATCTTGTCAATCTACTGTGTTCAATCCATCGTCGACTGCTAATAGGGTCACGGGGTCACGCTGGAGCCTATCCCAGCGCTCATGTTGTGGCTAGAAGTGAAGCTCTTGGAGTCGAAGAATGAGGCTGGCTGACAAGGTGTCTATACAAAGCACCAAAGCAGGTTTATTGTGAAAATCAGGATGAGAGATGAAAATCAGAACAGAAGCAGAGAGCACGCTTTTTATGATGTCCTCTTTAGCTCTCGTAGATCTTGGTGGGGGCCTATAAGATTCGGTCATTTGTGAAGATGAACATCAGCCCACATTTATTGAGTGTATTGTTTGTGCAGACATCTTTTTTGTCCCAAACTGGTTTCCCAGAGAGCACTTGTGTTTACTTATATTCTTATCTTATGGACGGGTTATGATGGCCTCCTCAGTCTCTTTAGTTTGCTCATATCTTGTGGGACACTTTGACAATCAGGCCTTCACGATGTGGAGGTGAACTCGGAAATTCCCCACACTCACTGGGAGAAAGATGGGGAAACATACCGGACAGGTCACCGCTCCATCACAGGACTCGAGCAGTTAGAGGTTCAGGGTCTTGCTCAAGGACACTTCAACGTGTTTCTGAAGGGACTGGGGATTGAACCATTGATCTTCTAATTACATGATGAGCTTACCCCCCCCCTGCATCTAACCCATCCTATCGTAAGGGAGCAGTGAGCAGCTGCAGTGCCTGGACACCAACTCCAGTTCTTTTTCCCGCTGCCTTGCTCAGGGGCACAAGCAGGGGTATTAACCCTGACATGCACGTCTTACTGAGGGTGTGAGGAGACCCACTCAGACGTGGTGAGAACATGGCGACTCCACACAGACAGGAGGCAGCAGTGCTTGCTGCTGCTGTGCCACCATGCCGCCCACAGCGCTCCACGTTATTTGTCTGTGGTGGCTGGAAGAGAACAAGAGAGGAAGATTGAAATGGGGGGGGTGATTGTCAAGGGAGCACTTCTTCTCCTAGCCCTATCCTCTAATACGCCCTCCTCCTGGGGGAGAGATGTCCGTCACGGAGATGAGAGTGCTTTTTCCGCCACATTGCCTCTTGTCCATTTGAACACAAGGTGACTCTGGGGAGAGGGGCGGCTCATGAGGTGGCGGTCTTATAAATGCAGCCCCATGTTTCCTCCATAAAGTCTCCATAAGCACGGTAATGTGTCTCCCGGGGAAGGTGACGGCGTCAGGCATGGCACACCATCAATACAGCTGATATGTTCACGAGTCGGTGGAACAGGGTCATCCATGTGAGTAAGACCCATGTCTGGTGACTGTCTGTCAGCCTGCTCAGCTACGGGCTATGAAAACAGGACACGTGTATCAGGATCCAAAGGTGGGTTTGGGACTGACCCGTTTGGATGCCGGGCCACAGGCAGCCTGCCTGCAAACACAACAGTGGCCTTGTTGCTCCTTTCCGGCGGAGTCAGATGAATTAGGCTTAATCTCGGTGTGTGGAATCCGTCATGTCGCCCTTCTGTTGCGCCCGCATGGAAAGTACATTTGCATTAATGTTATGTAAACATTGTTTGCTATGATAAATCGAAGGCAAGAGCTGTTAAGCCGCTTACCGGAGCAGGGTGAAAAAGGACAGTGAAATTGGCAGGCTCATGATAAATGCATGAGGTTTGTCTGAAATATTAATCAAATGTAAATGTGCAATGAATATAGTAGTGGCTTATTCATGAGCTATTTGGAGCCAATCCCCCAGTGTGGTGCACCTTGTGAGGAGAGGCTTCAGCTTGTTGTCCTTGCAAAATTTGGTCAGATTTGGTTAAATTGATGTCTTTTCGCGAGCAGGCGTTCATAGCGATGTGGTTTAAGTGAATGGGGACCAGGTACCAGGGTTGTAATCATAGCATAATCATCTCGTAGTATGGAGTGTGGAGGGTGATTGCATCCCTCAGCAAAGAAATCTATTTGCATGTTTATGGCAAAAGTGTTGACTCAGTTCCTCTGGAATCCAGATAATCCAGAGGAATTGATTCAACTATTTGAATTATTCACTTGGATTATTGGGCATGTGTAAAGACATATTTGTATGCTTCCTTTTCACTTTTGTCATGATGGGCAAATGTTGTCTATGTGTAAAGTCAAGTCAATTCTATTAGTATAGCCTTTATCACAAATTACAAATGTGCCTCAGTGAGCTTTACATTAAAACAACATCCTGTCCTTAGACCCTGTCATTAAAGAAGGAACAACTCCCTTAAAACCCCTTTAACAGGGGGGTCAAAATGGTAGAAACCTAAGAGAGAGCAACAGAGGAGGGGACTCTCTCCCTAGATGGACAGGCGTGCAATGGATTTTGTGTACATAGAAAAAAAACCGTAATTTACAGCATACAACACTGAGAGAGGATAATAGAATTACCAGATGCATATGAAGAAGAGGACGCCGAGCAGTGTTCAGATGCCACTGGAACAGCCCAGGACCTGAGTCACCTGACCACTATCACCATGTAAACCTGACAGGAGGACAGACAGTACATGCTGGTCAATGATACATGTTGTGTATATGGAATAAAATACAACAGACAGAGAATAACACAGTTATAATGGAATAACAGGAGATTAATACTAATAATAACAATAGCAATAATCTCCTTTAATGGGATGATGCATAATAATGATAATCTAGAGGGCAAATATGCCAGATCTAGCATTGTGTGTGTTGTTTTAAGGTATATTATTGAAATCTGTGGTTTGCATTGGTGAGATCTGAGGTGGTGCTTGGTCCAACAAGTTTGACAGCCCCTGGTTCCACCTGATAAATCTGTTGCCAATCATAAAGTGAAGTGATTACATTACATTAACATTACATTAAATTAGGGAGAACGCCATCTGGCTTGTATATACTATCTTTCATGCGTTATTCATCAGTTAGGCAGTGACTGTCAAAATATCACCATGAAAAATAAATCGCAATTGGATAAAGAGCATCCTGGGATGCATCCAGGTTCCTCATTGATACATCTCACCGATGTATCAATGAGTAAGACCGCCAGACAGACAGGGGGCAGATAGACAGACAGATGAGCAGACAGACAGCACGCTTGGCTAAAGTACCGTCGCTCATCCAGTGACGCAAAACTCCACACAGGCGAACGGCGCAGAGCGCGAACGTTACGCCGTCCGCTTGGCGCGTCTGCAGCGCTGTGGAGGGAAAGGTGACCGACTGGGCGCGGAAGGTAAAATCCGAGGTGGATGATCGAGAGTTTGCAGCGTTCCGCTCAGGCTGCCGCTCGCCGCTGTTTCGGGATCTCCTGGAGTTCTTCGGAGTCCAGTTAGAACACTGTTGATCAGATCTGTCTGTCAGACTCCGGCGTCTGCCCGCACGATGCAGCGCGTCTGCCGGGTAGATTCACTCTCTCCATACTGAGAGACGAAAACTTATTCAGATTGGTCCCCGCTATTCAATCGAGACTGGAGCAGACTGAATAAACAGAGGTGGGACCGTGTCCATCGATCCAGCAGCAAGCCCTGGAGGAATAATGCTCAAGTCCGCAGCAGGCTCTCACACATCAGGTGAGATGTGATGGATAAGGTCTTCTGTGTGTATGTTCAACTTACATAGTACGTTGAGATGCAATAAACTGACATACAACACATGACAAAAGAATAAGTCTGAAACCAGGGAGATCTCCCAGACACGGTCAATTATAGGCTGAGATTTGGAAAAAATAATATGTGATTTAATGTAAAAAAAACTGATTTCATGTGAAATGAAGTCACTTTAATGTATAAGGAACGACATGTGTGTGTGTGTGTGTATGTCCATGGTTGCATATAAAAAGGTATATGTGCAGATCAGGTAGTTCATGTGTGCTGAGTATATGCAGAAATATGTATACAGATAAGTTGGTTTGTAAGCATATGTGTTAAGCATATGTGTGTGTGTGTGTGCGCGTGTGTGTGTGCGTTTGTGCGAGTGTGTGTGTGAGAGAGAGAGAGAGGGGGGTCTTGGTCATTAATAATAGTAACCTCCACGCTTGCATATGCATTAGCACGTCACCTCGGTGTGTGTCAGATGAATTATTTGTGGACATGGGTTTTGTCAGCTAATGTGGTGTGTAATGGAATTCCCTCTACCCACTGTAGAAAAATACCTCAATCTCAGGGGCCAAGTGAAAACGGAGGCCATGGGATGAATAAGGAGGAAAGCGTGTGATTAATACCCTGCTTGACCTATGCTGCTGTTTCATGTGTGGGCTCTGTAGGGCTACAGGTGGTGTGATGCTCTCAGAGACAGGGTCTCTATTCATCAAGCCTGGCAGCGCAGAGGAAGGCATCTATTGAGTCAGTATTAGCTCTTCACTAAGGCAAAGGGTTTATTAGATCAACACTCCTACTCTGACAGGCCAGTTATTCATTATCTCACACATACACGTGTAGATACATAAATCAATCACCCCTCCACTCTTCATGTACGCCACCGTGCCACGCCTCGACTGTCCGTGTCGACATCAATTCACAAAAACTGACACGTATATCCCCTACTTGTGACTTATCGCTCACCACGGTAATGTGTTGGGCACAGATGCATGAGACACTTCTTTTCCTGTTTTTGAAATGGGATGCGGCCGCATTAATTGCGATGAGGTTCTCCCCTCGTCGACGCCTGCCAAACAGGCATGGGATGAACGATTAATTCGACGGACAGCCAGGGCTTACTGTCAGCCTCCAGAGGGGCTGGCTGCGTGCATGTGTTAAAGGCTGGAACTGCATTCATGCAAAGTGGCCTTTTTCCCCCAGCAGGGGAGGAGATCCAGACAGGAGTACAGGTACTTGGAGAGTGAAGGGAGAGCTCAGTGTTGGAGAGTGTGGCACCGCAGTGACAGCATCTCCAGACTGTGTCACAATCTGAGAGGAGACATCATTTTTAATGGGTCTGAGTCTGGTATCGCCAACCCTCCATTACACGACTGTAGAGCATCCTTGATCTATCCCAGGCTCCATTCCAACTGCAGTCAATGATGCTGCAGGTCACTGTGGCTGTTTATAGATTGGTGCAGAGAATCTAACAGCACGGACTGCAAAATACAGCCAGCATCTGCTACACTCAAAGTCCGTTTCATGTTTTAGGGCGGCGTACCTCAGTAGGTAGAGTGGTAGTCTGGCAATCGGAAGGTTGCAGGTTCGATCCCCGTTCCTGCAGGAAGCATTTCGAGGTGTTCTTGAGCAAGACACTGAACCCCTGAACGGCTCCCCGAGCGCCATATGTTGGCAGCTTACTGTGCCTATATAACAGGATGGGTTATAATGTAGAGAATTCCAGATTTGAGCTAAACATGGTCGAGTCAGATTCCTTCTCTCCATTTTTGTCGGAATCTGGGATATGAAACGCACCAGTCGGATTGTAATTTGGAGGCTCATGCTCAGGGTTGCTTATGAAAGGCAGGCTGGTACGCAGACAGAAAAAAATGTTCCTTGACACTGAATCCAAGTCCTGCTCCATTCGACGGCAACTTAATGCAGTTCCGTTATTTTGCAGCACCTTATTTTTAGCCCCTAAAAATCCACTACAATGACTACGTGACACAGTGGTGCAGCGGTCAGCACTGTTGCCTCACAGCAAGAAGGTCCCGGGTTCGAATCCCATTCCAGGTCCTTTCTGTGTGGAGGTTGATATTCTCCCCGTCTCCGCTCCAGTTTCCTCCCACCATCAAAAAAACATGCATGTTAGGGTTAATACTCCTTCCTGTGCCCCTGAGCAAGGCAATGGGTAAAATGACTGGAGTTGGTCCCCTGGTGCTGCAGCTGCTCAATGCTCTCATCCAATAGGATGGGTTAAATGCAGAGGACACGTTTTGCTGTATGTGCAGTGATGAATGAGTAAAAGTTCCTTCTTGTTGTTTGTTGTGTAGTTTTGTTGATAACTGAACTCGACGTGTTTTTCCAGCTCCCAGATTGCCAAATCTTTTTTGGCTCTCTCCTCTTTGATCTGCCAGACATTTACACTCGGCCCCTGCCATGGAGAGCCTGAGCGAGCTTCAGAGTCCCTTGCTGGATAAGACCAGCAGACATCTGGTCCACGACAGCTACCAAGGCTACCAGCTCAACTACCCCGGCCAGCCTTACCAGGACAACATGATTGGCTACTTCTACGCGGGGACCAACTGCACGACTAAGACCCAGCAGTTCCTGGACGCCACGTCCCTGCACCTGGCGGTGGAGGCCTTCTACAGACCCAACTTTATCCTCTACAGGGATGACGTCAGCCTGCAAAGCAAGGACTCCAAGAGCGAGAGCTTTGAGACCACCTTCACAGAGGGGAAGGACGTTTTGTTAGATGGACTCTCTACCGAGGAACCCCTGGAGAACGTACAGGAGAAGAAGGATGTCAAGATCCAAACGGTGTCCTATGACGTGGAGGAGGAACACAGTCATGAGTATGAGGTGAGAGATGAACAGAGGTGAACAGACGACTGTGATGGAGAGTGTGTGGGCTCAGTCTGGTTAGACACTCTCCCTCTGTTGAGACTGGTGTGCCAGGGTTTTAGCATCCGACAGGAAGCTCCCTTTTAGTTGTTTTCCAACAAGTTCAAAACACCCGAGGAGTGGCACGTCTCAGTGAGTACAGTGGTCATCTGGCGATCAGAAGGTTGCAGGTTTGATCCCCGCACTTGCAAAGAAGCTGCTCTGCCCTGTGATGGACTGGTGACCTGTCCAGGGTGTTTACTCACCTTTCGCCCAATGAGCACCGAGATGGACTCCCTTCCCTGCAACCCAACTTCAGCCTTAGTTCCCCATGCTCCATCCGAGTCCAGATGGCCTTCCTGATGCTCTGTGGTGGGTTTGAACCCACAACATCTGGCTGCAGAGAGAGAGAGAGAGAGAGAGAGAAGTAATAATGCTCCATGAACCTTAACTATGCTAATGAGCCATGAGGAAACTGCAAACAATAGCTTGCACAATTTGAGCACGGAGTCATTTGCCAGTATTTACAGGCTGAGCAGCCTACCGAGGACATGTGAAATTGAAGCCATTGAACGCTTCTTCTATCAGGCCATCTCTCAATAGAATATGAGTCACAGTGCTCAGTAATGCTCGCTACTTAATTTCTCATTCGGATAGACCGCCAGCTTGATGCGTGCTCATTTGTCACTCTCTCTTCTCTAAATGGTCTATTTCCTGGTGTCTATTGAATCCAGCGTAGGCTAAATTAACCCTTTTTGATTTATAATTGTAAATGGTTAAAAAAAATCCCACCTTATCTGATCACAACTGGCCAGGACGTCGCTCTGTTCAGAATGAAACTGACGCTCTGCAAAGGAAACCATAATGGTGCTATAGAGCGAAGTATTTTCCGAAGTGGCAAAAATCTAATTTCATGCAGGGAGGGGTTCAGAAATAAACAGTGCTGCGAATTGGCAGCGGAAGAAACATCGCTCCCTAACTGGGCTGGCAATCACTCCGGCGCCTGTCAATTTGGCGGCCGGCAGATGGATAGAGACACAGCGGTGGCTGCCTTTAATGCCGTAACTTATGCTTTCCTTTGAGCATATTAAGAGGCAGTGCCACTGATGCATGGCCCTCGGAGAAGGTGAGCCAAGACCTAACGTCATTCCATGTCAATTTATGGGCCAATTTAATACGGCGAGCACTCCTTGGACGAGAGCTGGGCTTCCGAGTTGCAACATAAGAGGCTTTTGCTCAGCACCTGTGTTTCTTGGCTCCACATCCCTCCTGTGTGCTCTCATGTTACATATGCACAGCTTCATGTGGGGGGCTGGAGGGGGGGGTCTGCACCACTGGAAACGACTCACAGATACCAAAGACCCAAATAACAGCCTCTTGATGGTTTGTTGCTCTTGCTTGCAGTTTTCCGCCTCGAAACTCCACCAGATTCCCAGCAAGCCTTTGTCAGCAGGTCTTTGACAGTGATGGGGAATAAGGATATTGCCGGTAATGAGTAGGGGAGTGAGATGCCACTACAGTCAGGCTCTGGGTGGAGGATGCCATTGTGATGCTACCCAGGGTTTAATGACAGGAACCGGAGACTCGGGTCTGGGGGCGAGCCTGCCGTCTGTCCCCCTGCTGACTTTAACAATGTCTCTGGGAGAACTGCGAGTGGCTGGCTGGCAGCACCGTGCCGGTGCAGGAATCTCATTTGTTGTGCTGACCTCGACACGGATGAGTTTCGTCTGCACCACGATCAACAGACGTGGAATGAAAGAGCCGCTCGGTGTGGTTATCGGGCATCGCTGACAGAGACACAGAGCACTGCTGTTTGTGCCTACCAATTCACAATGACCGGCTGCTGCTGGGATGGATCACACCCAGTAATCTGGCTGGACAATGTTCTCATGCAGCGTGGAGGAGGAGGTGAGCAATCTCTCCCTCAGCTCTGCAAGGAAAAGCAAAGAAAACACAACCTGACTCATAAGCTAGGGACACCTTGCTAGCTGATCATATCGGTCCTAGTGTGATCCTGGTGGCATCCATCTTGGTCTGTCCAGGTCCACGGTCCAGGTCCATTTCTACCTGTCAGGGTTAGTCCCCATGCTGTGGGGGTGGGCACAGACTTAGATGGAGCTGGGGGGGAGATTAAGACCGGATGCCCTTCCTGATGCCCCACAGTGGGTTTGTGTGACTATAAAACATCTTGTAGTCATGCCCGGTCGTCAGATGTCACTGTTCTCAGAAGCAGTGTGGTTTAAAGGAGATAAGTAGAATCACTCTGTTTTACTCCATGCAGTGCCAGCGACTGTAAAGGTTCTGAAATGATCGCAGCCTAGATTTTCTGTTTCTGGCCCTTATTTAAGAGCCATCACTCCATGCGATGACATCTTGAGTGCAGCAATGGGATCTATCAGCCCAATGAAAAGCAGCGCAGATAGTGGGATCTGGAGAACGTCCAGTACAGTTTGTGGATGGATCAGTCTCCAGTGGGTGGTTATTGATCATTATGCACTTCTTCCATTGCCAATTTCCTCCCTCTAAATGCGCCTTTATCATGTTTCAGCTGAATGCCATCCTCTCCCTTACACATCGATTTCTATTTGCTGTCTTCCTTCACTTCCCCATGGCGACAGGAATGGGCAGGAGTCCAAGAATACTGGGATAGCATCCAGCGCTTTACCTGTGGCCCCGCGTCTATAAGTGGTTATGTCAGGACGGGCATCCCACGTAATATTCTGCCAAGTCAGTGTGCTCATTGACATGAGGGGCCGGGGTAGCTCAGTGGTAGAGCACACGCTCTGGGAACCGACAAGCCAGATGTGGTGGGTTTGAACCCACCGAGGGGCATCCAGCCTTAATCCTCCAACCTCCATCTAAGCCCACATCCACCCCCATAACATGGGGACTAATGGTGACACGTAGAACTGGACTTCTCAGTATGTGGATGGACAAGACCATGGGTCCATGCCCGGGTTAAAAATGGCCGCCATTGGTGCTGAGTCCTCACAGGGGACTGATGGAAACTACAAAATCTGTTGTGGCAAGCCCTGGAAAGCACAGCCCGACACAGCTAAGAAATGAAGCCGGCTCATTAGAGTGGGCTGTTTATTTAAACATCCATTTCATCTCCGGGACTACTGAGACAACAACAAGAACATCTCCACTGGAATGGTCACCCGGCAACATCGCCGTCTCAGCTCAAGGCAAGCTATTCCAACCCAACCAGCATAGCATCCAACTTCACCATTCATTAGCTCCATCAAGCCCTCCGGGCCTCTCTGGAGTATGGAAGCACTGCATGGGGGGGGTGACGGTGGGTGTGGTGTGGGGGATCTCTCTCTTGCCGAAGAAGCAATTTAGCACACAAATGGCACCATCTTCTTTCCCCTTCCCCTGCCACCTCGCAAAGATGGAGCAATCTGTTAATCCTGCGTTATCTGACAGGCCGCTCATGGGTGTTGACAGAGGTACCAAATCCTCTCTGGCTTGGTTAAGCACATCATGTCCTCTGTGGTTGTGGAACAAGTGCAAATAGGCTTGCCTGGTGGGGGTGCGGGCGGGCTCTGTCAAGCATCCAACATACTCAACATGTGCAAAGGCCACCAAAACGGCTCCACAGCCCCCCTACTCCTCTGTTGTCTGGGGTCACATTCAGGAACACGAAGCGTTTTTTACGTCCTCCGGTGCCACGATGTGAACGTGGCAGAAGGCAGAGGGGGGCACATGGTCAGGACCCCTCGCTGGCTTGCATAATGTATCTGCAGCTTGCACAAAATGGTACTTTTACTTAAAATCCTGTTCCAAAGACCCACGTGCGGTAATTGGCTTATTCAGGTGCAGAGCGAGAGATCCAAAGTGGATCCTGAGAAAAAGGATTTGCACAATACAGTCAAATGCTCTGAAACCTCTTCATTCCAGCACGGTTAAAATTTGACTTGAGACCGTGTTGACTCAGATGTTCAGTGTGCAAGTTCCTATTTCTCTGATCCATGTGTGCTGGCCACCGTCTCTCCACCCCTCCCTCAATCTCTCATCGGTCCCTCTTACAGAGTGACAGCTCAAGTGACAGCGAGAGTGAGGACAACTTCATGGTGCGGCCCCCCAGAGACCACCTTGGCCTCGCCATCTTCTCCATGCTCTGCTGCTTCTGGCCCCTGGGCATCGCGGCCTTCTACTACTCTCACAAGGTAAAGACCCGGTGACTCCGGCACGGTTGTTATTAACTCTGATTACACTGCATTCGAGTCAAGGTCAGTGAGCATGAGTGCTGTGTGCAGCGCTAGCCACAGCCCATTTTCCACACGCGTGGCCGCCGTCTCAGACGAGTGATTGTGTAAAGCTCGGCATGTTCAGCCCTCTGTGAGCTCATGGAAGCCATTTGCATTGGGCTCTGAATGTTTTAGGACATGTTGGGATTCCATGTAAGATGCATTGATCGGGTAATTTTTAACTCGTGCCTTTTGAATGTTTCCTCACTTTTATGGGTGCTTGTTTACAATCAGTGACTTTTCTAGCAAATATTGAACGTTTACATCACCAGTTTTGCAGCACCTCAGTGCATAAACAGTTACATCTACTGCTAGTCTCAGCTGCTCCCCCTAGAGGTCACCACAGCAGATCATCATCTCCATCTCTTCCTGTCCTCTACATCTTCCTCTGTCACAGCAGCCACCTGCATGTCCTCCCTCACCACATCATAAACCTCCTCTTTGGTCTTCCTCTTCTCCTCTAGCCTGTCCTCTCTTGCTGTCTCCTGACAATCCAACCTGAGCTGTTCCTCTAATGTACTCGTTCCTAATCTTGTCCTTCCTCATCACTCCCAATGTAAATCTCAGCATTTTCAGCTCTGTCACCTGCAGCTCTACTTCCTGTCTCCATGTCAGTGCCACTGTCTCCACACCATACAACACAGCTGGTCACACCACCATCTTGTAAACCTTCCTTTTCACTCCTGCTGGTACCCGTATGTCACACATCACCCCTGACACTCTCCTACACTACACTCTCTCCTACCTACCTCTCTTCTGCACCTCTCTTCCATACTCCCATTCACTTTGGACAGTTGACCCCAATCATTTAATCTCATCCTCTTCCTCACCTCTACGCCTTCCATCCTCACCATTTCACTGTCTCCTCTCTCGTCCAAGCATATGTAGTCCATTACTTACATCAAAATATGTGTTAATAAATATTTCAATAGGACAAACAGTGAAAGGGCACTTTAAAATGTGTTAAGCTTTATATTGGGTCTTATGAAAGCATCAAAACACCCAAACACACTGATGTAACAGCCGTGGCAACAACTGTCTCCCTACGAGCATCTCTTTACTTACTTTCTCCCATTTTAGCTGCAGCTAAACACCTACTCACTCCTCTCAGCGCTGATGAGTAACACCGGCCTTTCTCTCCACTTTGTTTTGTCAGACCAGCAAGGCCATCATCAAAGGAGACTTCTCCCGAGCAGGCATGGGTGCCAGAAGAGCCCTGTTCCTGGCTGCACTCTCCATCACTATCGGAACAGGGATGTATGTAGGCGTGGTGGTGGCTCTCGTAGCCTACCTATCCAAACCTGGACATGTATAGTGGATGGCTGAGAGACAGAGAGAGAGAGAGAGAGAGAGAGATATGAAAGTGAGCTTGGTTTGTGGATGGGATCCGACTCAGGATGCTTCACATTGGTTTGGATGGGATCCATTGCGGGAATGCCAACAATCCCATCGAGGTATCCGACAAAGCTGAGGAAGAACGCCAAGAGTAAAGAGAGACTATTCTTCCACAAAGCGTGAGCTGCACTTACACAAGTTGCAAAAAAAGTTTTAAAAAATCCCAATGACGCACCAGTTTGAGATCTACCTTGTACTATGGCCTGCCCCGTTCTTACCACCTATACACTCTGTGTGTCCTCTGCCCATGCTGTTCCACATACCCCGTACACGTGTGCTACAGAAAAGTTCAGACTTGAGTCAATAAGTGAGCGTTTACTCATGAAGCCCCTCTGATATTGAACCACAGCCAGCAGACTGAACAAAAGGGGGGGTTCAGCGAACGTGTAACAAAGGCAATTATTATTTACGTAGCTGCTGAGCAGTGGTCAAGAGGACTATATGTGTTTCTTTGTGTACTGTAACTCGTCAATAAATACATTTGGCATGAATAATAAAACCATCCTCCCCCTGCATCTCCCTCCCGGTTCTTCCACGTACCTCCGGGGAGACAGACACAGAGTGGGGGGCGCGCATCATGGGTTTCTGTTCTACAGGCTGTCAGGATGCACTGTCTGCCATTGTGAGTTATATCGACTGTTTGGTATTACAGACCTGCAGGGCCCCGTCTGTAGCAGGCACCACCTTGCCCGTTCTCCGTCTGTGACACCAGCCCGCTGTCAAGCCTCAAGGTGCCTTTGGGTGCCAGAGCGTTGAGAGGCTGCAACACACAACAAATGCTCTCTGAAGTAAGAGTGTCAGGACACACACACACACACACACACACAGAGGAAAGAGAGTGGTCCTTTGTTCTCCTGGAGTCTGATGGAACATCAGGTTCACCGTGTTCTCCTTCCCATCCACTCAGCATTAATACTTATGAGGCCCGAGTGGCCCAAAACTACTCCACAGTGTTCCGACCTGCATCCTCAGGCTTCGCTTGTAGTTACAACACCACAAAAAAACAACACGCACAGATGATTTAAACAAGTTTTCAACAGCTGAACATGAAATCTATGTGCTGGCTTAGGCATTAGATAGGGAGAGCACGCACGGCCTGACCCCGGCTATGTTCCTCCATTTCTCTCTGCAGCCTCTCAGCGGGTACATCACATCATCATCATGCATATAACGGCTCGGGTGGTGGAGGAGAAAGTGCTGCCCTCATCAATGGGGGGGCTTCATGGGGTGCAGGAGTGGGCTCACTCCGGGTGTTCTCTTTCTCCCTGGATAGACGGGAACATCACCCACGCACGCTCACTCGCTCCCACCACATTCAAAGCTCACACCACCAGAGGCAACTTGGTCTTATTAGTCATCCGCCCCCGCATGGATGAGGCAACTACTTAAATGGCTGCGGGATGAAATCTGTCCCTCTGCAAATATTTGATCTCATAGCTTATGTGTGTGCACGGGGTCAAGGCGCTGATTATCAAAACGAAGCGCTGCCCTGTGCTTGTTGTGATTCTAAATACGTCTTATCTAAAGAACCTGGACGGTTTTCTGTTTTTTCACCAACTGTGACAAAGTCATATCCAGCCCTGTCACAGTCCAGCGGCAGAGAGGAAAACGAATGGTTCTTTTATGCAGAGGGCTGGAATGAAAACACCATTTCTGGAGGGAAAACTATGATGAATGGGCTGCGACGAAATGAATAAGGGGCTGAAAGGGAGTGTAAAGACAAAAAGACATTAGGGGGCAAGAGCTACATTAATAAGGAGCATGATGCACTTGGCTGTTCACGCAACTTCAAGGCATTTCTA
>OMLC01043257.1:0-15145 GCA_900302585.1 Regalecus glesne | reverse complement strand
CCCCCCCCAAGTTCTCAATAGGTTCTTGCTCAATAAGATTTTTTTTAAAGAAATAAGTTGTTGTTGTTTTTTGAGTCAGCATTTCAAGTGAAAAACTGACTAGCGACAGACATAAATTAGAAAAACAAGGAAATTGGAGAAAAAATACATTTTAGGGGTTAATATTGTGACTCTTTATTCGAGCACAGTTACTTGGTGGGTATTACTGGGTACAAAAAGGGAAGATGTTGATAGCGAATAAGGGCCCTAGGTTACCTCAAAACCAAGCCTTACCCAGGGTTTCCCTCATGTTCTTGTAGAGGTTGATGGAATCGGTGTCCTTCATGAACTCTCTGACTACCTCCCCCTGGTCATTCTCTACCACTAACACCTCCTCTGGCTTTGCCATCCGACTCACCATCAACAGACGCACCTGCCACAGGGGATAAACGCTTGTCAGCATGTGCACATGAAGCTAATGACACTCTGGTGCATGCACACATAATTCACTGAATGCAGTCAAACAGTCAGACTATTTAAACTGTGATCAAAATGCAGTTAAGGATTTGCCGATTTTTCAGATTTTAACATTACAATGTACATTACTTAAGTTAAAGCACATTAAGGCTTATTAAACCATGAGTCAGTCTTAAGGTCTATTGCGATATATACAAAGATTTTAAAAAAGTCAGCACTGTTAATTTTCTTTGTCTAATGTGATATGGGCTTTAAGGATCATCTTTATGACAGTGATTGTCATCAAGATAGTCCTTCTGTAACCAACAACTTTCTTGGCAAAAACTTATAAATAATACCATATGCATTTTTAACTGCCACATCTGTTTTTGAGCCTCCGTTGTGCTTTCCACTTTGCTACTTCTAACACTGTAAATGTCCCCTTGTGAGACTAATAAAGGAATCTTATCTTAAAACTACCTGTCACTTACCTGGTACCAGCCTTTTATATGCCTTGCAGACAAAATGCTTTGTGGGTTTCCCAAACAGATTTAATGTCAACCATTTATTTTACTGAACTGAAAATATTCTAATAGGACAAGACAGTGAGACTAAGCCTTGTGGTATACAAGGCTTTGTCTCACTATGTTATTGTAATACAATATTGTAGCATTAGCGGGTTCCATATGCAGCGATAGTACAGCGTCAAGGACAAACAGATATATTTGAACCCAAACAGACATATTTATTGCCCTGCAGTACTGACTAATTTGGGTTAGGAGGAGTGCCAAACACAACAAAATCAGGAGGCTATCCTGCTAGCTCTCTCGATAAAGAACTAGATGACTGCATTGTAACTCGGCTCTCCACTTGGTTCCTTCTCTCTCTGAGCTTCCTGCCTAGAACCCCACTTTTAACTAAGGACAACTCCTCCCCCCATCCAATCCCCATGGAGAGTCCTCCCATCTTCCCTGCACTCGTCATGTGCCCTCCCTGATATCTATCTGTATGTGTCAGGGTCGCTACAATACTTTCAATTCAGTAGAATAAGCTACATTGATAAATCTAGCATAGGGCGGCATGGTTCAGTGGGTATAGTGGTTGTCTGGCAATCGGAAGGTTGCAGGTTCAATCCCCACAACTGCAGAGAAGCGTGTCGAGCTGTCCTTAAGCAAAACACTGTTCCCCTAATTGCGCTGCCCTGTGATAGATTTGCAACCTATACAGGGTGTAGCCCACCTTTCATTAACGGAGCAACTACATTTTAAATTGCTTTAAAATACTTGTTAAAACTCTGAAGGCCTTAAGGAAAATATTGCTCAAGTTTCTATAAAAACAGCCCGATGAGAACTGAGATAGGCTCCAGTTCCCCCGTGACCCGATTTCAGATAAGCAGTTGACAATGGATGGATGGATAGATAAATCTAGCAGTAATAATAAGTATGGACTGATAAAGCATTAGTCTAAGTTTCTGTTGTCTCATTTGTTTCTGATTTGTTTCTACAACAACTAAAGGTTAATTCAAACATTGGGGTTCAGAGCCTTACTAGCACTAGTTGACAATGCATGTCCATGATTACAGAATAAATGCATGAGAACGGCTCCATAAAGAGATATAATACCAGTTACATGGTATTTTGAGGTTGTTGTTTTGGTTTTTGGTTTTTCTGCCAAACTATCTCTTCTATACTTCTGGGGATTTGTGATGTAGGGAGTTTCTTAGCATAGAAAGTCAGTTGAGGTGATTATAAGCTGGGGCTTGGATGTTCGGTTTGTTTGCGACTTGGTCCATTTGTTACTGAAGACTTAGTATGTCCTTCATTTAGCAGTGATTGGTTGAAGCAATGCATTGCAGCTACACGGCATCATCATATTTGATCACAGTATCTCTGAATGCATTTAACCCAGGAGTGATGTTAAAATTTAAAAAAAAAAATCAAAATCAAATTACCTCTAAAAGATCCCATCAATGAAATAATAAACTAAAAAAATAAAGAACTATGTGTGCTGTACCTTAGAGAGCACAGGAAGGTACAGCTGTCTGCGAGGTGGCACGTCAAAGTGTTGGTTGCCAGAGAGCAGAGGGGAGGTGGAGGTGGAGAAGGGACTCTCCCTGTAGAGCTCTGCAGCCAGATGGTTCCAGTACTCCAGGCAAATTTTGAAGATTTCCGTCTCCTCCACTTCTGATACTAGCAGCATGTAGTGGAGCGCCTGTAAGAAAATAAGGAAAGAGTAAGGGCATGGATAGGACAAATTAGAAAATTGGCTGTCCATAGCACTAAATAAAATTTAAGAAAGCTGAAAAAGCGTATTTAGCCCTGCTTACTAGAGCAACCCTACAAGGCCGTAAGGTAACACAAATGTAACGGTATAACAGCCTTTCTTCTTACCTCCATTAATGTTTCTCTGAGGTTAAGCCGTTTCTCAATGAGCTGACCATGTTCCTTGAGGAAGGTGCAAAGGAACAGACTGAGGTTTTGGATGAAGTTCTGTTCGTCATCCTTCCCATTGGCATAGGCCAACCGAATGTTGGTGTTAAGAGGAAGCATCTAAAAAAAACAGACAAAGGACTGAAATTCTGCTAAAGTTGTATTTGTCCCATGACTGTGTAATAAAAGGGAAATATCACTGTTATACTGATTTGACGATTCTTGGTACCTACCTGTTTGAGCTGACACATGGTCAGAGTGAATAGGGTGACAAACTGTTCCTCATACTGGCTAACGCTCACACCGGCAATTTCTGTCAGGCACTTCAGTGTCACATTGCGGAACATGGGGACGTTCAAAAACTGGTGAACAGCAGATATAGAGGTTGAGTTGGAGACTTTTGGAACAATTTTTTTTGATATTTGGCCAAAATGACTTTAGTCCTCTTGTCACATTACTTTTTTCCAGCATGGCTAAGAAAACCAATGTGGGCAAAATTATGCTCAAACAATCCTGACTCTCACAAGTATCATATGATTTAGGTCAACATGTCACATGAAGTACATCTACGCACCTTATATACCAATGTACTGATGAGTTTTGTTTCAAAAATGTAGCCCAGAGGAATCCAGTTAAGAAACCGTAGAAGAGTCTCTAGCGTAGCATGAACCAAGGGGGCATTCTGGGAATTCTCCTACGATGCAGCCAAATATAATACGAGTTAGCTGATAGCCAAATATGAGCAGATCAGATATTGCAGAATGGTGAAAATAAATGATCACATACCATAACAAACTGGCAAAGCTGAAATATCTGGGAGAATTCATTGCACATGCTGGGAAAAACAAGAAAACATTAAATAAACATAACCTAAATAAAAACATTTTCTGTTTCTAACATTCCATCTATGGGTAATCCAAGGAGGCATCTGACGATTATATATATTATTTCTCTCCAGACTCAAGAAAAATTTGAAGTGCATCTTCCACCATTCCCTCAAACTATAGGGACTTGCTGTAGTGTTTGCACTGTTTCGGTATAAAAAAAATTCATCGCTGCTATAAGGTCCTTTGAAACAATGACACTGAGAAAATTTCTTAACATTTAAAGTCCTTAAGAATGACAATAACTTTAAGTACCAAGATCCAGTAGAATGTATTAAAACCCAACCTGTCTTTGAGATGTTTGGCCTTGACCTGGGTCATCTGACCACTGGAGAAGTCAAAGACCTCTTCACTGAGCAACTTGAGGATGATCATGTTGTTCTGACAAAGGCTTTCACTAGTGCGGCTGGCTCCTACTATGTCACTGATAAAGGTTGGCCAGTGCTTGGGCCACTCCTGCTTCAGGATCTACAGAGAGGAGAAGAGCAAATTTGTTTAAGAAGGCTCAAGATCCGAGTCACAATTGCCTTGAAGACGATGTCCCTCAAAACCAAGGAGAAAAAAACTTGTTAAAGAGCAAAGAAATTATCTGAGACAAAACTGTCTAAAATCTGAAATGTAAGGCTTCTGCTTTCTAGGTAGAATGACTAAGCATACATTACCAGTAAAATTGTGACAGAATACAACACTGTGATGAACAAATGGGCCAGATATGCTAGTTACATAAACATTGAAGAACTCACAAATATGGTATACATGTACACATACACACTAACATTTTGCACGCACACACACTGTTGGGCAGGATAGGATAGGGGAGGAGCGTGGAATCTGAGGAACCACAGTGGCTGATCCCTTGAAGGCCAGAACAATGTTAGCTCAGCTGACACAGGCACTGACTCATTCTCATTGGCATTAATGCAAAGTCACTCATGCAACTGTAATCAGTGAAGCAGTATCTCTTGCAAACTCCTAATCTCAAGATTCCTTTTTTTTCTCTCAAGAACTATAACAGGTTTAGAGGTCAAATTGCTCCTTATGGACCAGGTGGAGAAAATCTTAATTTAGAAATAATCTACGGAAAAACAGTTCACGGATTGAGAGTAAAAGGTATGTGAATCTTGGCTTACAATTATTGAATTGCCCAGGACTGAAACAAACCCATACAAAAGAAAATCTATTTAAAAGCAGGCCAATTCAACTACTTTTCATTGTTTCTCTGAAAGAAGTATCTCTGAAAATGTAATTTAACGATAATAATATTTTTTTTAAAGCCCCTTTCAGTTTTCCTAGCTGTCATCTTAAAGAGTATCATTTCTTCTATGGATTACTCATTTTGAAATGAGACCCAACCATTGGTTCAAGTCAAGAAAGTCTTACCTGAACAAGAATCATGTTCAGTTTTCCAATGTAAACCTTTTCTTTCTGAAATAAAAACAAACCAGGAAATGTTATGCAACAAACCAAAATAGTATACCTTTCCTTGCCCTGGTTAGCTAATGCAGAAAAATACGTGCATACTGCCCAAGGTTCAGTTTCATTCCCAATGAGACCACTCATGGTATAAGGTGTTGTGACAATATCATTGTAAAGCACTTTTGTGTCCCAGAACCAAAAAGGTACATACAGTACATCTGAACTTTTATCTAAATTTGTAATACAGGTTCCATTATTGACCATGCATACTTCTGAAATTAATGGCTTTTAATGTGTCAACTTTAATTAATTGGCATAATCAACTTCACTAACTCAATCCAGTTAGACTTAAATTCCTAATTTCCTCTTACCTCAACATTTGATGCATCTGAAGAAGTCTTGATAATAAGTCCAACAACGTACTTTTTAATTCCTGCAAAAAAAACAAAGGAACCAAGGAAATAACTGTTAATAAGCACTGAAAAATGTAAAGAATCCATACTGACATGAGGAGTTCCCTGTAAAGGGTTACTCTGTGACACTACCAGTTAAAATGTAAAAACTAGCTACCTCTCCTAAACTTATTCAAGTAGAGATCTTTTTCTAAGAAATGTTTAAAACTTAAATATACTTGAAATTCCAGTAAGTAAATAAATCGATGTGGATTTGAGATGCACCGAGATTCTGCAGCACAAAACAAGGATTCAGGCAGGATTTCAGACAATTATGTATAGTTACAATTCCCCATATATTTTCCAGTTTCAAGCACCTCAATCTATGCAGAGCACCTTTAAAAAAGTGCGTTTCTCATTACTTTTCTCTGGCCTTAATGCTTTCCATTCTGACCTCTGACAGCAATGAATGTGGTAGTATGTAATGGGCGGAGCCGGAAGCAATACTCTTGACACAAGGGGGAAAAGACATACTTGCCGGTCGCCCTGCACTGGGTTTGCCACTTGAACAAAAGTCAGGCATCTACGGTCAGAAGTGGGTAAGTCTTAGGTCAATGTGGAAAAGGAATTTGGAACAGAATTTTTTTTCATTAAAAAAATGGAGGGGGATAGAGTCAACCGATTGGAAAATCTTATTTTTATTGCATAAATATGTCTTAATTGATAAATTGCTAATAATTAAGAGCTAGAATGAGAGCTGTGAAGTCTGTAAAGAGCTGTCCAAATGAGTTCTGACTTACTATAAAATGCAAAGCAATACTTCAGCAGTAGGTGGCAACAAAGGGCACTATATTTATGTGAAACGGGTAAATGTTGAAATTGTTCCAGAAAGTACATTTTAGAAAAAAGTAAGAGTCCAATTGTATGAATGAATGGTTGGAATTACTACTTTGTAAACAACTTGGCCAATTTATTTCCATTATCATAATAGTCTAACTACGATTCTTTTTTCACAAACTTGATTTCTCAGTATGAAGCAGACAGAAACCAAAGCCAGTGTTCCTCTATTTCCTTTAAGATGTCATTCAGACAGCTTTAAAGCCCAACAATGTTGGCTCGTTTTGGCAATCTCCTCTTTTAGAAAACTGCCTCAGTGCAGAATCCATCCATTCTGCAGTGGCCAGTGGGAACCAGCAGAGCAGAAAACAAACCAGCATGCTTAATGGGGGAATACTGCTCAACTTGGAAACCGCACGTCACAACAGTTAAAAGGCGTGGGTGTCAAGCCAGAATTCACATATCTTGTAATAACCGAGGCACAAATATATCATGATGAAAAAGTCTAACCTTCACATTGATTCCTGGGCAGAATCTTCCATCTTGTTTTGATAACCGTTTCCAGAATCTGAAGAGCATAGTACTGTAATGGGCAAGGACAGCGAGTCGTTAGGAACAAGCCATCACAATGAGTAACAAGCCTTTGTGCATCTTAAATACAAACCTAAAACAGTTTGACTATGAACTGTACCAGCCAATTCTTTAAAACATCTAGATTGGACAGGACTCAACCACATTCTTCATGCAGATTTTTTAAGCATACAAAATATTTAGTTTTCATCTTTTTTTAAAAATCTTTACACAATTAATTAACTCGAACCCTGCAGAAGTCCTGCTGTTTCTCCCAGCATCACACCAGAAGGTAAACGACAGCAGACATGGCAAAACAAAAAACAAAACAATACACTACACTTAGCTTTAGAGCAATCTGAACATAGGCAGGTTGAGTCTAATTGTCATAGAGGATACAATAGGGTCCATTTTAAAATGATCCTAAGCAAAGAATTAAGGTTAAAAAAAAATCAACTCAATTTTCATTACCATCAACAAAGAATATGGTTTGATCTAAATCAGCCACAACACAGGCCTTGATGAGATTAAGATCTGTTGTCCCCTTTAACTGGTGTGTCTCATAAGGAACAGCAAGACCAACCACAGGTTAAGCCCTATATTATTTCCTCGGTGCTCTAGTCAAGCATGAAACAAAAAACTTCTTTACAAGTTAGTGTACTTATTTATTTTTCTACTGTTATTTCGGTTGACAGTGTTTCAGCTGTAGGGATCATTGATCAAGAGTACATTGACTTTAAAACAATGAATGAGATGCACTAGAGAGTGTTGTTAATGCAGGGATGGATGGGGTATGGAAGGGAGTAAATTATGTGCCGCAGACAAAAGATGCCAGGAAGATTAAAGGTGAAATCCCCTGATGGGCACACTGACTGCACATCAATACCAAGTGTCACTTGTAGCCATGAAAATGCTTCAGGAATCTTTCCATTTCACCTTTAATTGTCAATCAGTGCTCAAAGAAAAAGTCACAAGTAGTAAGAGTGAAGCTATCAGCAGAAAATTGAAAAACCTCTTGCAACTTTTCTTTGCTGCTGCCAGAAGCACATTATTAAAAGGTTCCTAGAGGAAGTGTTGAGGGGATCAGAGAGGAGGGGAGCAATGGGGGTGCATTATAAAAAAGGAGGGAGGGGGCGGAGCCATGATCCCTACAGGTGAAATAAGAGTCGACAATTAATGTTTCTACAATGGATCCTACTGACTGCAGCCTGCACCCTCCCTCTGTCCAGTGAAACAGATGCAATAGAAACGGATGAACAGAATTCAGTCAAAGGGAATTTAAAAAGGGTAGACCTTGTGGAGGCCTGCCGTCAAAGCCTAGCTGTGTCAAGATGCACAGGAAGACACACCCCTTTTCTTCCTATTACAAGCCATAAACATAATGGAACATTGTGATTAATATCAAAAAGTCACAACTTGAATTCATTACATTTCTTAAAAAATCATCATTACTTAAGTTATTTTCAAAAAAGCCAAATGTTTGAGTGCTTTTAAATTTTTGCACTGTTTAAAAAAACAAAACAAATGGAAACTGAATGTAGAATTCAAGAGGTGTTTACCTTTTGTTTCCTCTTTGCCTCTAATGCCCTGATTTTTGGCAATTAACCACTTTGAAACTACAACAAATACTGTTGATAGATCAACTCAGACATTAGTAATGCATGTCAGTGTTAAGAGCAATCTTACAGGCAAGCAAAAAGAAAAGCTAAATGTTTCCATCGCTTTGAGGAAGTCTTTAAATGCTCTGCACTTAAATGATTTCAAAGTTAAGTATATAAAGCGTTACTTTCCACTATGATACAATCTATTATAAGGCTTGTTTGCTCTAAATTATCTTCAAGAAATTAGATTCCACAACTGCGGTTCAAAACTAAATTACTGGGTAGTTGATTCAAAGATGGCTCCCTTTATCGGTTGTATGAGTGCAAGAAGTACATTGAAATGTTTAGTTTAACTGCTGACAGAGGACAGGACCATATGTTGAGATGTTTTTTTATAACAGCAGGACACAGAAGGAAAACATATGTTCTTTGTTAATATTTCATTTTAGAAAAAAACTGGGCCCAATTTTCATGTCAGTAAAGACATGGGTGAATATTGGAGAAAAAAGAAACAGGTGAAATGGAAAGAATTTCACCAGACTCAGAAGGCAAAACCTTAATATGCCCATTTAGAACTCATATTATAACAATATATATTAGGGGCAAAGTCCATTGTCCCTTTGGCAGGTTCAGATCCAGCAGAATTTGTTTTGAAAAAAAGAGACAACAGTTCCTGTTCAACAAAGTGGGTGAAGCATGGCACTAGAACTACCAAGATTAAGGGATTTGATTTCTACTGGGGCCATCCACTCAAAATATACATGCACACACTAATGTAAGGGGGTCTAAACAATGCGTCCACCAAATGGCCTTCAATATTTTCAATAGGCCTTTTCAATTTGGGATTTGGAAATCCAAATAGCAAATAGCTCTTCCTCAAAGCAGAGATGTGAGCCCCTTCACAAACATTATATGGCCTAGACCAGACATACCTTAGTGTTCATATTCTGGGAAAACTCCAGTATGGTGTCCACTCTGGTCCAGGCATCTGGGTGTTCTTTCAAGTGTGTCAGCACTTCTTGTGCCATTCTTTGCTTTAATAAAATAATAAGATAAGATTGTATAAGTAAATTTGAAAACTAACATATAAAAAGCATTCAAATTAAAATGTAAGGCATATAACTAAATCTATCCTTATGGATGAAGATGAAAGTCATATAAGTATCATCTTAGTTTCAGTGTTAATCAGTAAACTGACTAAAAGTACAGATCCTCTACGAATGCGTCACTGCGAGACAAATTAAAACCATAGTTGAAAAAAGTGTACAAATAGCCACTTATACATTGGACATTCAGCAAAAAATATATTTGTAGGAAAAGGGCGAAGGGGGTTGAACAATAAATTTGTATGGTTTAAGTGACCACTGAGAGACTGCATTCTTTTATTTAGTCTTAACATGCTGCTTGTTTAACAATGTACCATGGTTAAAATTCAAGGATGCATTCATTTAAATCAGGATTTTACATGACAGGCATGGTAAAATGAAGTAAGCAATAGTTTTGCATACATAATGTTGTACTCCTGCAATACCTACCTGTGGTCCCACCCCGTGATATAGACAGTTCACTACATTATCCAGCAGGTTTATATCCAGTTTCTGGTTGAAGTCCAGCAGCTGCTGTGCTGCATGGTCTGCTAACATTGTCATAATTGCTGGCATAGAGCTCTGTAAGAGAAGCGGAGGGTAGGATTGAGAGCACGGGGAACACTCAACAGGCAGTCATGTGAACAGCCCGTTTAAAGCAATTCTATACAACGATCCACTTTGTAAACACCGCTGTGCCCCACCCATCCTCAGTGATCCTATACATTATGTCATGTTATATCGACTCTTGCAGATTGTCCAAAACGCACAATACCGTGCTATTTGCTCTGGCAGGCCATGTTGCACCACTCAATTTGGAAGCAAATTGCTATTGCAGTTTGCAAACACTTTGTATCAGTCGGGACGTGAACCTGTCACTTCCGCAAGGCAGACACATTTATCATCCAGACTACAGAATGGTGTGAAACCGCATTGTGGTCTTATAGTACTTCTGCTAAACCATATTTCCAACATTTGGACAAAGTCCAAGTTGAAAAGGTCCCCTTATCCACACAACCTCTCTCCTAATTAAACAAGAGGGCATGCTTGCAAGGCAGTTTTTTGTTGATTCAATATGAAGAGGTTTAGCACACACCAGCCTTTTTGACTTGATTTGCTACCGCGGCACAATCAATCATTCATAATCAATGAATTAACCATGCATAATAATGAACGAATTATAGTGAAAGTCGATGCTATAACCACACCATGTGCTGAACATGCCGGTCGACGGATGCCACGATGTTTAGGTCTACAGAAAAGCACTATCTTCAAAAGTGACCACACTTGGGCCAGGTATGGCCAGCTATACAAACGAAAACGATACCTGTGTTAGACATCTCCGCGTTGTCAATCGTCTGCATTATTGAAAAACTTGCGAAGAAAAATAGAAATGCCTAGACGTCGCAATCCAAAGACTGTTGACGTCTGACAGCCTTGGTTGTACCGCGACCTACCGAAACTCTTTACGACATCACAGGTAGCCCTTCCCCAAGAGCTTCCATTGTCACCGTGACAACCAGGCCATGCTCCAGCCACTCCCGCCACAAGGAGATGGCGTTACGCAGGGGATCAACACCATTCAGCCAATTACAACCACCAGAATGAAGATCTCCACCAGAGCCGTCATGATAATCCCGCATCTTCCGATAATAATAGACATAATAACAACAACAAAACAAGCTGGCGAAGAAGTTTCACCAAAGCCCGGTAATTTGGTCTTGGAGCACTCGTTCAATCAGATACCCGCAATCTACATACGACCCGTGAAGGATTTGTGCAACAAGATGCAACAGCTCATCACAACGAACGGACCCCCTAAAAGTTGTAGCTCCTGTTATCATGGTGCTAAATGCTAGCGAGCGACTCGTCAGTCGCAGATTTGCATATACCCCTGCGATGCCATCATCTGTGCTCCAAATACCCTTTTCCAAGACATCATGAGGACTCAGTGGCCAGTAGCCAAGCGGAAATATTCCTGCACACCTTCAAGTTATTTCGTTGTATCCAAATAATTACAGCGTGACCAATTTGCATTTTGCAACCCGTTTACCTACCTAAAAGTCCAAGGCTCAGACTGGAAAAAAGGTGCTTTTGCCCGTAATGCTAGAAGATATAGTTGGCTTCTCTACCGCTTTGGATTTAAAAAGATTTCCTATCTGTGCACCGTTGACTGTCTCGAAATCCAGAAATGGGTGATGACTACTAGCTGATAAGAACCACTGATGTGGACTCCGAAATCACAATCACGGCAAGTTTAGGAATATTCCATCCCGACACATTTCACAAAACAAAATAAAGCTTGATTTATAAATTACTTCTTTACTTAAATAATTTTTGCAGCGGGGCGGTATGGAAATGATGTTGCCTGCGCCTCCTCTCCTCTCTCAAGCAACTAACTCGTAACCGGTTGAAACCGGTTCAGACTGGGAGATTCCATCTCGGTTTAGTTTTCAGCCGATGGCGCCGCGGAAAGTTTGGACCGGAGTCACGCCTACCTTGCACTGCAATTGGCGCCGCGTCTGCTAGAGGCCTCCTCAGTTGGAATTCCATTGGATGAACTCAGTTGTCGATCTAATTCAAGTCGCTCAAGCGCCCACACGACCGCTCCGCCCATAGGGAAAAAGGAGGACAGACTCCCATGCAGAATGGATCTGTCGACCGCTGCCCTGGTCAGAATGGCGGGGAAGCGTCTATTTACTACATCTAAGTCAGCGTTTGTCAGAAATATACGTGCTGCCTTCTCTAATGAGTATATCTAGATATGTTATTGGTAACACGTGTAAAATGGGACCTGTCACAGTTGTGGCGTTGCCCACAATGTCCCTACGTTTAATGTAACAAAAGTGCATTAAACGGCAACGTTCGTGGAAACACTATAAAACGCTTTGGCGTGTTCTAAAGGAGCCCTGAGAATAAAACACGACAATCGGCTGTGTGCCTGTTGCTTTGTAGCTGGTAATTTTCCACCAGCCACGAGTGGGAGTGGTTACATGAGCATGAATGTGCGAGGTTACAACAACGACCTGAAGGAGAATTGATTCTGAAACATTAAAAAAAAGGAGAGAGAACTGTCGGCCCTCGCAGCAACGCTGTGCTATTGAACGACAAGCCAGTGGTGCAATACTGTGACCCAGTCCGAGTCCTCTTTCTCCAGAGTTAAATCCTCCCCTTACAAACTGCTGTCAATGGGGGATGCAAAACATGACAGCGGCTCTTTCTTTTTTGCCCGTGTCATCACGTGACCCACCGCGCTACTTGATGGAAAAATACTGGATTCGGTGTGTAGCGGAGACAGCAGGCAACCCGGTAAAGTCACTCAGCCAGCATTTCCAAGGGCGGAACACACTCTACCCAGCAACACCCTCCTCTACGTTATATGGCTTGAAAGCAAACATTGCTTCTGTATCCACGTGTTAAGAAGGGCCCTGATATAAAACTTCCAACGAGGCATGCATTCGGGTTGAAGAGCACAAGTCTGTTGGACAATTGCTCTTTGAATACTGCATATTTTCGATTTTAAAATGAGGGTTTGGAGGAGGAGGAGGAGGGGGGGTGTTTCTCATTCCCGTGCATTATTGTTATCGTTAGTGCTTGCACTGACCTTATAATAGAGAAGGGACAAAAACAACCAATGTTAGTCTTTATCCAATAGGGGCCAGCCTACTTTTCAGGAATGCAAGTCTTGCATTGACCTCTGTTCAGGTTCACAGAGGTATAAAGTTTTTGTATAATTTCTTTACAGGTCTATAAACATTCCAGCTTCTCTGAATTAATATCAGTCAGCGGTGGCGGTGGTCTATTTATATGTATGAATTTTCCTGGTAGTTGTCTTCACATGTATTCATGTGTCAATTCTGATATGATGGCACATGTCCACACAAAGCCGCTAGCAGAGCACTTTATTAAACGTTTCTTAATTTCACTATTGGGTCAGTTTTCATCATTTTAAATCGACTGAAAGCATCAATGTCTGTCTTCGTTATATCCGCTTCTAGTTATGAATCTCAAAGGAAACTAACTGCATGTAGGTCAACTTGATCAGTGGGTTGTAGTTGTATTGTCGAATACCCCAGCAACAACTAAAGCATATTATTATCCTGGATTTTTATCTAGTTATTCATTTGAATCATCTGATCACTTTTAGTATTCCTTATTTCGATGAGGTGTGATTTGAATATAATGCTTCAGTATAAACTTGATTCAATTCAGATCATCAAAAGTATATTGTTGGCTTGACATAACTGAATACCCCATTTATAAAAAGTTCTCCACCTCTGGCACTCACAATTGAGTTCTGAATAAACCCTTAGAGTTCAAAGTTATTGTTATTTATGTGTGGGTTTGGAAATGAGTGTCCGGGCTCAGGATATGACTGGTCAGATCTCGTTCCTACTGGTTGGGCCAGTCATTTACATATATTATGCCATGTGGGGGGGCTGAGCCTAGTGTGCCAATCAACACAAACCTTATGACCTTTGACAACAATCTCAGCCTGAAGTCATGTGCAGAGATTTTGTGCCAATAAAACCCCCAAGTACAATTTGATGGATAAGCCCTTACCTGACAATGATGTAGTACTTGTAAATTATCAGAACGGAAAGATCTTTCGTGCTGCAATACAATGTCCAATACTAAATAACAAACCATCAACAAAATAACTACTTGTCAAAGTTAAAACTTGTCCCAACTGCAGTAGCAGTCCTCACTGTCATGTCACATTGAAAGATCCGCTATATTTTCCTAAGGCTGGTGAGCATTTTATCATGACCCAACACTTTTGTGGGATAAACTCAATAGTTTACCAATATGCAGCCTGCCACTCTAGATGTTACTATGTAAACAATTAACAGTGCCATCTTGTGTCATTCAAACGTGAATGAGTTTGCAAAACTGAAGAATGAGCTGGGAGCGCCACCCACTGTTGGCATCTAGTTATTCGGTCATCGGCTATGCCAGATCAATACGTTAGCAACAGCGGCATCTGCTGGGCTTCCTTCGAGGTCTTCCTACCTGCTTGAGGTGAGAAATGGTATCGATGGCGTTGTTCTTGTGAAACGTGAATCTGTTACTGAAGCAGAGGTTTTCTTCGGGTTTATCCAATGCGATGAAGTAAAGTGTTGTTGCTGTTTTTTTCCAATTAACACATTGGCCGCATCAGATGCTCTGAATCTGCTTGAACCTCGAATGGGTTTACTTGCACTGCCTCATCTGCAGATTTGCACCTCTTGTTCTACTAATCTCCATCTTTATTTTTTTTTTGTTATTGTGTCCTCACTATTATTCTAATCAATCCATCCATTCATTGTCAACTGCATATCCGGGGATCTGAAGTCTATGTCAGTCCTCAATGGGCGAATGGCAGGGAAACAGCCTGTAGAAGTCACCAGTCTATCACAGGACAGTGCAGTTAGGGGAACAATGTCTTGCTCATGGACACTTCGACCCACTCCTCTGCAGGACCTGGGCTTGAACCTGTAATCTTGAGATCACCAT